>JAQGAK010000099.1:0-158532 GCA_034696945.1 Lipothrix lubbocki
ATACTTTGAGTACGCGTTAAAGTATAAATGCTAAAAAAAGAGAAACGCGCGAGAAAAGCAAAGGAAAAGGACGAGAACACAAAGTATACACATAAGGTTAGAGACGACGGGCCAAGCTTGAATTTCAAAGGTGGCTTTTATTCACTAGTAATGTCGAATACCTTCACCCGTGTTGTTTTCTCTCTTTACAAGCCTTTTCTTCCAATATCCGTCTCATATAATACACAACTCTACACAGTTTAACCACAAGCCAGTGAGCCATGTGTCTATCCCCACTATAATTTTAATGTGTATAAAGTAACTCCTACATATAAGTTCTATTTAGTAGTGTATAACATGGACAGCAACTCTTTATGCAAAAGTTAGAGTATCCCATTAAGCATGTATTTATGCATGAGTTGATGAAATCGTAATTTACCTCAAAGTTGCTCTAATTAGAGTTCATCTTCAACCTCATTATGAATCCTGTTATTACCCAATGTTTCTATACGCCCGTACAACAAACAAAATAACAACCACATCCCATCAGCATTTCAGCTCTGGAAGCTTCTCCCCTCCCGCTTTTCTTGATTGTTAATTACGCTTTGCTTTTAGGACCATAGCCCTACGCATTTTTAGGATTCTTTCGATCATTCTCCACTCTACATGTGCCTATACATTGGCAGAGCTCATGGGCACAAAATAATTTTGCACTTGTAGCATGTGTCACTACCATTAATCATGTAAATATTGATAGTTAACAAATGATACTCCTTTTTATTTGTCTACGTAGTTATCATCTCCGTCCCCATCATTCTGTATTATTTCCCGCGTTTTGCTCTCTCCCGTATTTGCTTCACGCAATTAAGTTTTTGGTATCCACGCACTACCAAAATTGGTAATGGCAAATACTTTCCATGTCCTGTTCAGTGTCCTTTCCGCTTTCGTGCTTATTTGCATTACTCTATAACTGTTCTTGCCCTTGGAAATAATTTTTGTCGTAACAAGCAACACGAGAGCACTATATTGTGTGTAAATGCAAAATCATTAGAATGAAGTTGATTAAAATATGACAGATATACTCGCACAGACTAGAAACTTCCAGTGTTGAAACCAAGCAACGGTAAATACTAAAGGATGTGCAAAAGTCTTCAAATACGCAAAGGAGCTGTTACAAAACCATTGAGAACTGTAATAGCTTCGGCGAATTGTAAACCAACGCTAAATAGATCTTTGCTAACGAAGAATAGTACATTAATAAGCCTGACAAGTAAATGAAGTTGGAATGGCTTTGGAACAACTACATAATTTACAAACGCTAGAGAAGGCATTTCTTTGGACATCTCTCGAAGCATACAGCATGTGCATACACGGATAGATACATAACATTACTTCATCCTATCCTACTGCTACTCCCGACGACTTGAGAATCTTTCCAACGATAATTAATTTTCTCTTGAAAGAAGCTTCCGAACAAGTAATTTCTTATTTCGCCGATATTCAAGGCGTCTCTCTCACTTCATCCTTCTATCCTCGCATGTGTTCACTCAAATGTTTTTGAAGCAATTGACGAACCCCTCAAAACATGCAACCAATGCTTACATAAGACAGCTTCGTAATTCTCTTTCACACACTATCCTGAATCCTCTTTACTACCTACTTACTTATTTTCTGAAACTGTGAAGGATGGAGTATCCAATGTGAAGTCGGTAATTCCTATGTATAGACCATCATAAGACTTTTCTTGCCTAATTGTAAATAATAATTTGGCAAGAAGTTATTTCATACTAGTATGAATTGTGACTGTTTTTGGCACCTTGTTGGTGGCATTCTCGCACATGGGAGCTTATAAGCCAAATTTGAGCTGAAGAGAAGTGAATTTCATAATGCACTGCGTGACCACGTGTGAGGAATAAATAGCGCAATAGAGGAGCAGGGAAGTCTAGGAATTCAAGTAGAAAAGCGACACAAAGACGAGCAGGGAGGAAGTTTGATAGAGTTAATCTGACTGGTTGTGTGTGTACCAGTGACAAAATTCTGTTATGAATGACACGTGTCTTCGTCCTAGATTAATGATGGTGCAGACAATGGCAAGACATTCAAAAGTGAGAAATGTGACGAACAAGACCATTTCTGTGAGTAATCTGGCCTAGACAAACAATCATTGTGCATACTTAAGATGTACATACATACTATGAAAAAGGCTCTGCTGTTTTGCCAAGCTCATATTCTCATTTGAACAGTCACTTGGTGCTACATAGATTGCACTGTAGCCGTTATCATTATTGTTGCAAAACCTTTAGGTATACCAACAAAGACAAGTTGTATTCGTAATAAACCCTTCCATGTCCTGGTGAAATTAATGCTAAAGTCAATCAAATGAATCCAAGTCAATGTTGATACATACATCAACATACATATGGGCTCTATCGCATGTAAATGTAATGATCCTACGAATTTATAGAGCTTTGGCATTGGATTTTGTGTAAGAAATTCAAACTAGCACCTATATTTAAATTCTTTGGATTTT
Organism: Lipothrix lubbocki; assembly: GCA_034696945.1. Classification (NCBI taxonomy): domain Eukaryota; kingdom Metazoa; phylum Arthropoda; class Collembola; order Symphypleona; family Sminthuridae; genus Lipothrix; species Lipothrix lubbocki. The sequence continues at coordinate 2,510 of JAQGAK010000099.1, forward strand.
GTAAAGGGTGAAGGGTACTCTATATGGACTCAATATAAGTATAACCGGTACAATGACTAGGAAACAAAGTACACACTAGATGTGCCATAGATATAGATGGCTTCGAGTGTGAATTTTCTGAAGGAGCAATATATCATGGAGAATTTGAGGCAAACTTGTGCGTTTTAGTTTGACATCATAATATTTCCATCCGACGCCCTTCCAAAACTTATTTTATTATTTAGTTTTCTGTCTCTTCTCGTCATCCAAAATTCCATTTATGTATGCACATTTCTACATTCGGGTAGAAGACTCGACTAAATTCATACATACTTATTCATCCTAACCAGGGTGACAGGACAGAGTTGCCGCTTTTCCATGCAAGGTATACCATAAACATTGTGTAAACAAAGGAGATTTGCAGAAAGACTTCAGACTTGTGGTAGAAAATCTGGATGTAGTTTTCCCGCAGTTACGTATATGCTCCAGATATTCTGATTATGATGTAATTACCCAGAAAGAATCTACAATTAGTTTAAGAGAATTGTTTTACTTACAATACATCTCCACTTTCACGCTGGTGGTGACCGGATCACTCATATTGTTATTGCTTGCTTGGCACGAAAACACGTCATGAAGATCCGAGCGGGTCAGTCGTGCAATGTCTAGTCTATTGTTCACAGTTCCATCTCCAGTTATGGGGCGGTAAGTGTCATCCAGGAGAGAGCCACCCCGCCACCACGTCACCTTTGGAGGCGGTTTACCTGTAAAGTCAAAATTTGATATTTTAGTAATTGATATTAAAACGAAAATTCAAATCTGGAATATTCTCCTCATCAATTATGTGGTTATGACAAATACACTAGTAATGCATAGAAAACATAGCTGAATACTCGTTATCCTGGGAATAACGATTGAATCTTTCAATTAGGAATTTTTGAGCAGAAAAAGTAAGCTGTCTGTTCTGTAGTATCTTCTGAAAAGTGAATTTGCATTAACATTGAAGTTCTTGTTGATTAAATGGTTTAGAATAGACTACCTAGCCAGCAAGACAACTTTTAAGAGTAAGAAATCTTGTGTTCAAACAATTTTAAATAAGTAATTTCGTTCGTCGTAAATATTCTAATTCCACTTGATCATTCGTACACTTGGATGCGATGATCAATATATGGACACCACTATGTATACATCTTTGATGCTCAAGATATGACTTTGATTCGGACCCTCTGATTCCATTTTCCTTCTTGAGACTCAAGTACCGACGATAAATTCACTTCCTGGTGGATCTGTATGTTCAATAGTAGCTACAGTCTAGTGACTCTCGTGCAGTCGTTCGCCCGTTTATTTACTCTTAGTAGTACAAGACCATAGATAAATGATGCAATAGCTTTTGGCAAAAAAAGTCAACAGTAAAACATGTTCCCCCTTCCTCTAACACACTTTAAAACATATGTTTTCATCCCATAAGTTCATCTTAAACGACGTTGTAGAATTTCATCAGTATCCAGAATTTTACCCCACAGATATCTCACTAGCAGTTAGCTGTATAATTATTATCTGCTGTGCATCAGCACACCAGCATCGAATGTAATGGAAGGGGAACTGAGCAAAACAACCTCTTCTCATATATGCCAGGCCTTCAGCTTCCCGTGTGGTTATTTCATACATGTATGTGTGTACAGTGTACTGTTTTAACTACCAACTATCCAATATGATTGTAGGAAAATAACACAAATAATTCCCGCCATTCATATAACAACTACAAGCCGCTTTTTGTTTTCAAACAACTCTTGCCAAATCTAACAAGTTTTTCGGCACATCCCCATGGGGAATAAATGTTCTAAAATGATACCTTAAGGTGTGCACATGACTTAAATATGCATTGAGTTCAGGTTTTCAGAGAGATGATATATGAATAAATTGATGTTACGTAGAGTATAAATTAAGTTTGTGGAGGTCCACATTAAGGTAGTAGAAGTATTGCGCTAAACAGTTATGGTCTGTATGTGTGCAATTTCCTTTTGGTTAATATGCATCAGACCATAAATTAATGGAGACCCACAAGCTGCTAAAACAGGGAATGTCAAAGTCCTTAAAAACAGCAAGAACTCATCAACTTGGCAATCATGGAATGATGGAGATGCAGAAGAGTCAAGTACCTGCACAAATGAAAGCTTTTCAACATCAGAGGCCTGTTGGTGTGTATAACAAATGAAAAATTCTGATGCTTCGGTGCACGTATACAACTCTACATACGAACAATATAAACAGGAGGTTGTACAGGCAAATACAAATCTACGCTAGACTCCCGATTCCCTCACGGATGAGCAACTACATGCTAGAATAGTCAAGTTCTGTAAAAATTAAACATTTTCCATGTAGCTAGAATTCAGCTGGCTAAACCGCTAGACAAAGCTCCGTAGTATCTATAAGTTTATTATATGATTTCTTTTCCAGTATATAGAAATACTACTGTAAATGCAGAATGAGCGGAAGCGGTTCTGCAGGAGTTGTTTGTTGTATACTATTGAAGTTCTATACTTGTACAGATGGTCGGGGAATTTGCAAGACACGACGGCAGCTGTCTAATAGTTTTACCTTACTTGCTTTTCATTATTGGTATATGTATCCAAGTAAAAATCTGGATTCGTTCATCTTCAAGTGGGTACCTATATAGCAGTCCTTGTATATAAAAACGGTTTAACTGTAGTAACAATATCTAGTACTTGCGTTAAAACATTTGAATTTCAACTTGCTTACTTAAACATTTCTAAAAGTGAAAACCTTAAATGAGTAGATGAAAGGCGGACAAGTTAAAAGGGGAGATAGGAGCGGAGGAGGAGGGGTTGGATACACTACGTATAATTGTCAGTTGTTCTAAGTTTCTTGTACAACCTCCCAGTCCTGTTTCACTTGGGGAACTAAACCGAACAACGAGAAAGAGAGACCCGGTTGAGGTTCTAGTTGAGATAAAAGGGATTTTACATGGTAAAGAAATTAGTCATTCGGTAATTTAAAAGTTTTTACTTTATAGTTCTTGGCTTTCTATGCATTTATAATATGACTACTATACACTACTACCTACCTTCCTATATCACTCGTTTATGTATATTTGCTTTAAGGATACTCGGTGGAAGAGTCCGCTTGGAAAGTTGTTCTACCATATAGAAACAAACCTGGAAGACACACTACTCCTACACTTTAAACTTCCTATTGCACAGCATTCCTTCAGATATACGAACACAAATCCACCAACCTTGAGTTCTTAAATAAAAACTTTATACACCTTGCCACAAGGCAAAGACGCTTAATTTTCAAAGATACCATGTTAAACGTATTGAGATGCGTAAACAAAAATGAAAACTACGGTAACAAAAATATTTGTAATAGCAATATAAATACAAATCAGTTTAGACAGCAGAGGGAAATCTTAAGCAGGGTAATTATTTTTAGTAGTTGTTTCGTTAGTGGCCTAATAAATACACGCTGTTTGTATTTTTTATACTAAAACATCAAAAATGTGAACAAACTAAGAAATAGACCGGAGAACTATCTAACTGCCTGCAGGTCTTATACTTGAGAAGTCTACTCCAAGTTTCATTGCAGTTCGAACTTAATGTGAGTTTTTTAGGAGAAACTGCAGAGCCGTAACCTAACGTGGCAAACAAAATATGGTCCGCGTGCTCTCTAGCTTGCTACCTCACTTTGCATGAAAAGACAATTGAGACCTTTCCCTTTCCTACAGTGATTTTAAAGTCAAATTTTCTTTTCCTATTTTACAGGCAGGACCGTGGAGCGATGGAAAGAATGTGCTTGTCCTCCATATGTCTGCACTGCAACGAAGGCCATACCAGAAGACAATGGAGAGTCTATAGAAGTGGGTCTCACATGAAAAAATCAAGTATTCGAGGGTAAGAAAAAGGATGCGGAATTCACTTGAGTGCCCTTCTCTTCATTCACTTATACACTATCGACGATTCACTTGAATTACTCAAGTCTCCTGCCTTTTGCGTAACAACCTCCCATATTTATTCAAGAATACCAACTTGCTATCTTATCTGCACAATATTTTTTCTTTACCACGGACTAACGAATGCACTTTCTCCCCGCATATCTTCCAATGGTGATTGCTATACCATATATTAACTTTTATATATTTTTAATACCTATATGATATTGAATAATTGTTAGAGATACTACCAAGGGATGATGTTTTTGTGTTAAATGAATTCTCTTTATAAATTAAGATCTACGCACTTTTCCAAGTTCCTTTGCCGGTTAAAGTCCTGGTTGGAAGAATAAACATTAGACAAGAAAATGATAAAAGAAGCCTTACCAGCCCGAAGCCTTTTGCTTGTATTGACTAAGAAATTCGAGCCAAGCTTATTGAAGTAACTTGACCTTCCCCTTGCACTCCCTCGTTTGTAATCATTTACACTTGAAAGAGTGCATGAAATGTAAATAGAGTAAGGAACATGTTACAAATAGCAATTTAACCGAATTCGCAGTAGTGAAGTTCCTGAACAGTGCATAGCTTGCAGTGTTAATTAAAGCCAAAACAAAAGGCTTCACAATCTCACAAGAGCTTGTTGTACTTGTTTTTATTAAACATTAATTTTGTTTACTTTAGTGCAGCAGATCGATGCTCGTGTCCTCTTTGCTTATGTAAACAAGTGTACGATTTGATTATGCATTGAAACGAATGTGCTGCATAGTGGTAGATTTCCTAGAAGTATTTCATTCAATTTGAGCTAAAAATGAGAAAACTTTGACACTTCAAGTGTGCATGTTCACTTTTTAGTACCAGAATGCATGGAAATTATATGAGAAAGTTTCATTTTCGTTATTTAACTGACTGCAGCAGACTATTGGAAGGCTATGCTACATGAATCTTGCAGTATGAAAAGGAGGATGAACGACATGAAAATTCATGCTGTCAGGTTAGTGTCCGTGCACTCATAATATGTATGTCGTACTAGGTTAAGTTAAGTGTATAACCTGAGTTATCTATATTGTAAGGTACTTGCAGGGTCTTTGCAGCGGCAGTATAACTTCCTCAATACATGCTCATTCTGTGTGTACTGACATAGTAAACTCACCGACAGCATAATTGCATCGTAACGAATGGTACATATAGATACTTCTTTACATGTCTTTTTATATTGCATACTACGAAATTATATGTGTTTGTATTTAAGCATTTGGTCATCTTTGCATCGTAACATAATATTTTCAACAAAACGCATGGTCAGACATGGCTATGGTTGTATGGAGTAAAATAATTAATAAAATGTACTTGAAAAAGAGCTGCAAAAGCCCTTCTACAAACTCTTTGTATGATTGGTTTTTCACCAAAAACATCATGTATAGTAACTTACATATGTATTTACACGTATTTATTCATTACATATGTGTTACATTAATCTTTAGCTAAGAGCATAGTACTACACTGAGAATATACCCAGATATAAATACTCGCAGGTGGCGAAGACTCTAAATTATTGCAACTATTCCAGTCGTGAGCAGAGCTTTAAGAAAACTTAGATTCGAAGCGGTGAAGATGCGGTGGCGCCTCGTAACTTGGCCCTACTTGATGATGACAGTAAAAACGGAAGGAAGAATTCCAATTCATTGTCCAAGCAGAGCAATTAAATACCCTCATAAATATTTCAGAAAACTAATCAAGTGTCAATTGGATTTCATTGTGGAGAGTTGAAACGGACGGAGCACTTGTGTGTGTGTGTGTGTGTGCGCATTTCTCCAAACCCATAGGTTTCCCATCCTTGAGAGTAGAACAACTCGGAGGTAGAATGGATGGATAAAAGCCATAGAGTAGATAGTTGTGTGTGACTTGACTTGTTTGGGCTCTTGTGGTTTTCCTTGGTCTATCTTGGCTGGACCGATTCAGTTCCATTGTAATCTCATGGACAAATAATGTCTCGTAATGGCTGGGGTTCTACGGTATACGGCATGATATATAACCTGCCCTAGCTAAAACATGGTAGGACCTAACACGTTCGTACACTCATTCCGTACGACCGTGCACTATACATAGATTGAATGGTATTGCCGTTCCTTCACGTTTGCCCACAGTTGAACTCATCGTTTTCCTCAATGCCCCTTTCAACATTCATTTAGCAAACTTAGAGGAATTCCCTTTCCATAGCTATTCCTCCATTGGATTCAGGATGTACGAGGTGATTCTCGTCTTTTTCCTCCTCTCCTGTACTTTGTTTTGGGGCTCTTTCTCCCCTGCTTCCTTGTTACCAAAACAAAGGACATAATGAGAAATAGGGTGGGCTTTCTTTATTCTCATTGACTGTTAGCCTATTATCTATATTTCAAAGGTACAATTACGCCGCCTGTTCTTCTTACCAACGTTTCCTCAATTCTCCTCCTTGAAAATGCTTACAATTCTCTTTTGGGAATTGCTTTTAGTAAACGTCTTTACCATGGAATGTGAAATGTGACCAGTTGTAAGGTATCCACAATAATTCCAAGAAAAATATTATATCAATTTTGCAATGCATTTCAAGTAAACTTTTTTTTTCTGGATTCTTTGGTGACTTTTCTCGGTATTATTTACCAGTTAGAGTTTCGTTCTACCACTTAAAGGCACGCTAGTCTATACTTGAATTGGAACCAAAGAGTTTGTTTCTAAGAGACTTAAGACTCGGAAGCCGTAGGTATACTGTCAATTAAACGATGATTGCTTGAAGAGAAGAAGGAAGGTGTAAACTTGAGGAGCTTCGCAAAAATGGAGAGGGAATTCAATATATGAGCGGTTATCACTTTTCCGAGATACATAATGCATAGGAAGGAGGATGGGAATAGTTTTACTTTCGTCCTCCCTTTTCCCGCTTCCCTGGTTATTGTTTCTTTTATTTTCATTTGTATCTCCACCGTGTCTTTCCCCTTGTTCTTTCATCTTCATTTCTTTTTCCTTTTTTCCCTTTTCACTCTCTACACGCTCCACAATGCCTGGTGAAACTTCCGAGATAGGAAATTTTCTTCGCTAAAGAAATACGACAAGTAACACGAGAGGAGAGAGGATTGTTATATAGTGACACAAGAAGGAATTCGAAATACGGCCATTTGCCAAGAAAAACGATGCCTACTTGGGAGCATAAATAATTTTCCTTTTATTTCCAGCCAATCTCCTTGACTATCTTTCCCTGGATACTCACTTTATACATAAAGTTAATGTTCCCTTATGAACACATTTAGTGGTTTAGCCAACTAAAGTTCACCCTCACGCTGTCGCACTCGCGTCTACCTAACATTTCTCTCACACCGTCAAGCCTTTCGTCTCACGCCACAATCTAGTACGTACCTACTACACTTACTCAGCATTTGCAGCAGCGCAAGGTGAGAATTTCCTTGAAATTGATCTCTCGTTGTAAGTGCAATACTGTAGGAAGAACTGCTCACTCTTATACGGAGTCTTATCTCACATATAGTAACTATATGGCATGGAGCACACTAGTTATGTAGTAGGTTTCAAAAGTGCTGGAACGAAGAGCGGTGAAAGTGATAGTAAATACGTGCTGCTCGTTGATGCTGTGAAGAAAGTATCAAAGTGTGCATGTATGTGTGTGGAAGAGAGAAATTTTCCACCGCCTACTACTAATGACACCATAAGCTTCCAACTCGAAAACTTAAGGCGAACCAGAAATGTGAGGGAACAATCATAACAATAAAGCATTGTAATTGCATGATAGCGAAGAATTTTCAAGTTTGCACCCTTTCCTACCATACGTCAGGAGTTCCCAAGTTTCGTCTAACCAGAGGATTTAGGAAGGAACTGTGCCTTTCGTAGATTCCTGTGCACTCCTCTGAGGTCTTGTAATGCCTACTGAATCAGCTTTTGAATTCCAATTCCCCACTTAAATACATACTTAAAATGCCCTCAATTTTGCCACCTTAAAAACTACGTAGTACGTGTTTCAGACTTCCGGACTTATTTCGCAAATTATTTTATTAATAATAAATAGGCTTAATCCATGCTCAGTTGCTTCATCATAAAGTAATGACACAACAAAGAATTAAATTTACTAATGTTAATTAAATCAAAAACTAATAATAATAACGAACAGGAAGTTAATTGCTAACAAAATTCCATCTTACCTCCAGATGCAATACACGTTAATGCCATCGGTGAACCTTCATTGTACGGTCCAGCGATGCCAAGCAGCTCGGTTCCTGACCCGTCAAATATTGTAGGCTTTTGCGGTGGCACTGTAAATACAAAAAGAAAGATAAATTAAAGTTTCTAAATAGATTATTGCTTTACTTAATGTTTCTTTTGCAAAATCATTTTCAAAAGTAATTGTTGTGTAGATTCTTTTGGACTAGGTAAGTATTTTCATCTGTTTGTATAGCAATGAAGCATAATGTAAGAAGTGCAACAAAAACTAATTGCAGATAATACAAAAAAGCTTTTATGATCTTTGGCGTAGCTCTTTGAACAAATTTTTCTTGGATGTCTATGTATAATATAAAATCATGCATAAGATGTATACGAGTGTATAAGATAGATAGATACTTATTATGTTAGTAAATTGGAGCTTGGTGTGTGTATCCCTGTTCAACTTATAAAGGCCTATTAATACACCCTCATTTCAATTTCAATTCTTAAATGCATCATAAACCTATATATTATTACTCATTAGGGAAGGTACTAGCATCATCATCCTTCCCCATCTAGCATCCACTCTAAGTCTTAAAAAACTTGTGAGTTTCATCAAATACATAATTGTCTTCTATAAGAGGTTATTCTACTAGTAAGGGGTTGCGATGAAGGGAACAATCAGGGAAATATAAACGAGGGAAAGTACATAAGCTAGGGTCTTGCGGTACAAAGAAATTATTTGCATTCATTTAACTTGATGTTCGCCGTATTATTGCTTCCGAGTTATAGGTATGTTTACGCTTTAATGCGTGCGCTGTTATATTCCAAAATGAGGATGTCTTCTCAACACAATTTTTCAATGCATAACAGATATCAATATACACAGTATACAGGTATGTGCAATTTCAGTGTTTCTTGCCAAAAATAATATTCCACCCGTCCTCTCGCATTTTCAGAGTACCAAAATACCAATTACCAACTTATAAGCTCGCATTCAATTCTTGTTAGTGTTTTCATATTTTAACCTCACCCTTTCCATCACTTACGCAATTCCGTCCTAATAGTATTGTAATTTTCAAATTTCAAATAGCAGACGTCCAAGTTTCTATGATTATTTGGTGTGCAGGTACTGGAGCATACTCCTATTTGGTATAGTCTTGCGACAAGTTGACAACAAATTTTGACATTCTTAGAAAATGGAATTACATATAATACAAATAGATTTGTTTTGTGTATAGGTTGAGGTACATGCAGCTACAATTGTTTCAGCTTCTATTTCAAATACAAATATTCTGAATGTTTATGCTTTACTTCCTTAACAGTAAAAAGCTATGGCTTATATTTAAATGTATGAATATACATACTATTTCATATTGGTCATTGACCATGCAGTTATGTTGCACTACTTATCTTCTATGTTCCTGAATCTTTCAACCGAATGTTACAGAAGCACATATGTACCTTTAGAAGTCGAGACTGCATAGACACTGTAGGTATGCTTTCCCCTGTCGGTTCTATTAAAAGGTCTGATCTAATTTTCAGAGTCTAATTCAATTTGCTCATTCAGTGGCTTTTTAGGTTAGCTAACATAGCCGTGTAGGGCTGACCATTACAACGATTTCTGCAAGGAAATTAGATCCTTTGTGGAATGATGGTGCACATGGAAGTTTTATTTTATAAACGAGGCCAATCAAGGTTTTTAATGTGGTGTAATAAGCAAAGGTAGTAGCACATTTCTGTGAACATTTACAACTATACGGAAATACTTAGACATGAACCTTTGCCTTTATTACATAGGTATATCGGTTAGTTAAACAGAGTATTGTATACCTGTAAGCATTTACAGTTGTGTATAAATGTTATAGTAAAGTTCAATACCGTGGTGCATTAAAAAGTATACGATACCACTAATGACTTTGTACATGATGGAAGGGTGCAATTTATACTGAAATGCATTCAAGCTCACAATGAACATATTGATTGTTGGTACGAATTCAATTAAGTGGAAGCCTTGGTTTTGCGTTCTGACAATAAGGTTTTGAGCGCCACTGGAGGTTTTTGCCAGCCCTGAATATAGATCTATATGTATGTATCTATACATAATAATCTAACAAAAAAGGGTTATTTATATTATTACATCCTTCGATTTTCTTTGCATCAGCTCAAAGCAACACCATAGTTAATGAAATAGGAATATAAACGATCTAGTACACTTCAGTATATAGTGTATTTCATTACACAGCATCAACGCATTACACTACAAGTTTATGATATAGTGGCTGATGGTATTAATTATATTTGAAATCACTATCCGTACTTCACGTCCTACGAATAACTCAATTTGAATATAAGTATGTACTAAAACCTACACATGATGGAACAAGAAAAAAATAACTTTTGATAAGATTAGTCGGTGGGTTACAAATGGTGTAGCTGAATATTTATTGTATTGGATTGGGAGACCTGTGCTTATAATAAAACTTATATACGTACGTGTATTGACGTGACAAAAAGGGAGGCATGTCAAAATTTTTCTTGTGAGATACATAAACCTGTTCATACGTGTTGAGCCTGATAAATTATTAATTGCTCACCCACAAACCTCTTGCTCACACACATGATATTAATAAATGAACTTTATGAAAATGAAAATACACATGAGAGCATGCGACAGTGTTTGCCTAACCAACATACTTAATAAGTAAGTACTTACAACAGTATACCAGTTCACTGCATTTGTACCACCAAGGTAAATAGGATTGGATACTAATGGGATTCCAGATGTAAATGTAAAATTCTATCAACAAAACTTCTCTCCCCTGTGCGTGTTTCTGTCGTTCCCTCGAGGTATATATGGGTAATTTGAAAGTGACTACTGACATATTGTTTGTATTTCAAATGTATGCGTGTTCAAAATTTGTTGTGTATTAGTAAGTGTCAGTGATAGACACATCAATGATTTTAGATATATTTTAATGTTCACACTAGCTGATTGATGGATTTCAAGGTATGCTCAATATTGTCCCTGTACAGAATAATATTTTAGAATTGAATATTAACAACTACAAATTGACCAATTTGCTTCAATTTGTGATTTCATTATTGTTCATGCAATGAAGCTGTAAAATTCACTGTTTGTTACTGGTTGCATAGCTCATCAGCAGCTAAATTAAGCTACTCTCATCTATACTAATTGCAATGGTTCATGGATGAACCACACAAATGGATGACAAGTTTCACTTCAATGTTTGAATTATGAACCTGTTTCTCATACACTGATTGACATAATTTCCACCATAAATCATATGAAGTCAAACATTAGATTCAATATCCAAGTGTAATTTTATAATATAATGATAATGTGTAATTGTAAAAAACGTATCTAACGTTGAACTTCATAAGTCTTGACGATTGAGACATCGGGCTCAGCTTTTGCAAAATATAGTCAAATAAATTTGAGTTGTCAAATAATAAAGGTATGATAGAACACATTTCTAAGAGGATTTTATATTCCGTAGAGTTGGTAAGGTTAAAGCATTTTGTTGTGAAAGTTATTATAAATTGTTGAAGTGCTAATAGTCTAGTTTAGTTAAAGGAATCAAAATTAATATGAAATATAATAAATGAGTTGCTAGACTCAAGTATTTTTACGAACTTCAAGCAACTTCACATTTTCTAAATGCAAAACTCCTGTATATTATTTCGTTTAGCAACGCGCCCAATGTCATCGATTTATATTATACATACCAGATCACGTAATGTCGATCCAGAAGCGTAAGCAATAGTGAGCTGATACATACTGAATGAGCCTTGGGATCCAGTTAAAATGCTACACTAATGTATGCATTATGCAAGGAGGTGCAGAAATATAAGAGCAGACAGAACTGAAAACGACATTATGTGATTGATTTGTGCTCTGCATGGAAGGCCTAACAAGTACTAACAGCATGTGGATGGATGGATGTGCCCTAGAACTGGTGTGTGTTTTCTCTCTCTCCGTCAATTTACAATGAAAATCCCTTGGGTCGGGGTCGATGATACATATATCCAGCTAACCGGGAGTAAAAGCCTACGTAAAATATATTTCGTAGTTAAACAGTAGTAACACAGTCACTCTATAATGTGCATGCACTACTTCAGGTGTAACTACTAACAGTATTTCTACATTTAGTGAAGTGAAAGTAAATCAAAAACCGTGGCTCCTCGCTCATATTCATGATTAACTACGAATGTATTGTCATTATAGTAAAATTGCTTATTACATGAAGTATGTATTGTCGCCAAGATGGATTTATAGCTATTGTGCATATGTTCACCATAACTAAAAATGATCTGATTGAACCAAATTACTATACCGTTGGTAATAAAATAGTTAAAATGATAAAAATTGCAAATTAATGACAAATTAAAACTGGGTTTCCATTGTTTTATGTTAACACCATGTTAACATCACCGTGAGCTAAATGTTTCCAATTTACTACATTTTAAACGAACGCATATAGTACGATTAGCCAAATATATGCTAATAAAACATTAGCAAATAAATTAGAGAATATTTCATCAAATGGAAATCATTCCCAGAATTTGAAAAAAGACCTCATACACTTTCCTCACTTGTTACGTTCATGAAGCTATTCCTTTAGCACATATGTATACTGAAAATAACTTGGAATTCAACTTGTAACATGTTACAAGTATCTACTCCCTTGTTTCCACAGGGTTTGATAAAATGCTTCAAACTACCAACTCATTACTCCGCATATATGTAACCTAACCCTTACCGCTGTCAGTAGATCGAAACGACAGGATAACAAGCCTCCATTCACAACCGATAGAAAACTAGCCACTTGGAAATCACAGAAGCAGAAGAAACTGTTCAAGTGCAACATCACTTAGTAAATGTGCGGCAATATGGTGAAGCTAGAAGTATACACGCATCCAGCAAAGAAATTCACAAAGGCCTAGACATGTACAACTTATGCGTGAAAGCGTACTTTTACACGTAAAGATATATACAGAATACTTTCATAAATGGGATCCAGGAACCAAAAGACTATGGAATTGAGCATGATGAGGAGAAGGTAGGACACAAAGGAGGATGATAGAAATTACAATCATCTTTTCTGTTTTTTCCAACTTTCCTTATATATCTACAGCTACTGCCCGCAAACGGGAATCGTACTTTTATTGCAATGGAATGATAACATGGGAATCCTTAAGCTTGAAGATAACAACTCCCCCACTCATGCATATTGGATTGTTAGGGAAAGTTAGCCATGTAGCTAGTTTTCCGCTCGAAATGATACCCTCCCTAAAATTAAGCTCCTTCATTCCACCATCTTTACTTACAATGCGTAGCCCAACCGCAATTCCAAAGTTTGATGTGATAAGTCAGGGAGAATGCAATAGGTTGCATCGGTGTGTGTATATAAGTATATATTATTTTTGTCGGAGACCGGGAGAGAAAAGCAAAAGTTTTGTTTGTACATCAATTTCCTCCTGACTCGTTCTGTATTTTCTTTCGTCTTTTTTATATGTAGACACACGAAAATTTAACACGTTTGTAGCTATATAAATTGTGTGTGCAGAAATTGCTTTTACACACTATCTCTCCGGTAACACCCATTTCTCGACTTCCTTTCCACTTCCTTGTTTCCAATAATACTGCTCCCAACTACATCTGACCAAACGTATAGGGAAAGTTATATTCCACAAAGATCTGTGCAGTGTGTATCGTCAAGGACAGTAGCATACACGCATTAATGTTCTAGAAATGAACAAGGACCATGGCCACCCCTTATCCCACGTGAATCTAATCATAGGCAATCGGAAGAGATTCTCTTATGCTCATAACCATCTCGTTCTCAACCAAGAGATCCACAAAATGGACAATTAAGATGAACAAGTTGGATGTGTCCATTGTTCATATACTTTCCCCTTTTTGTGTTCTCCTTCACTTGGCACTTTCACCCTTTTTTGGTCAAAATGTCTTATCCTGCAATACAATAGAACTCCTATAGTACACAAACCAAAAAATGGTTGTACAGGGATATCATCAGAAGTGAAGATAGGGAAGGACAGCATAGCTACTTTCCCGGAACTTCAGGCACGTTCTTTGCCTTGGCATTATATGATGATTTTGTCCACAAACCTTGTTTTAGTGCATTAACAACTAGAGATTTTTTAAATGATTTCAGTTGGATAATCGGTAATTATTATCAAACTCGGAATAAGTTAAGATGTTTTAGTAACATTCCATTAATTGAATCTCGTTATGGTGCTTATTAATTTTTGTTCGAGTGGAACATTAAGTAACAGCAACCCATAGTTACTCTGAGAAACCTTTAGTCGCAAAGGTTAGAATATTTCAGTCCACCAAACTTTAAAGACCAGAACAACTGTAGATACCTCATAACCACATAATGTTTGCATACCCTTATTCCCGCACATCTGTTAGATAAGCTAAGAGATGACCACGACATTGGCTGTTAATGTTACCACAACACACTGGTTCTAAGTTGGGACCACAGGAACTAAAAGTATGAGACGGCTCTCCATATCGTGTTTGCGTCGTATACAAACATAGTTTCTTGAAAGATTAATCTTTTTCTAAGAAAGAAAGAATACTTGCTATTATGCTCCTATACTAGCTACAACGATCCTTTTTGTCGCATTATGTCCGTCATTTCCTCTTGTTGAGGTAGTGGGGGACTTGGAGACAGTGGAGGTGGTCTTACCTTAATAAAAAAAATATTTCCTAACCTGCGTCACCCTGAGCCTGACTGACTACTACTCAAAAGAATTTACTATACTGCGGAGGAAAGAAGGGATATGAAAGAAAGCTTTTCACTCCGGATTATTTTTTTTTAGCTTCTCCGAACATTTTTCTTTGTTATATGTATATTGGTTTGCAACAATGATGGACTTCGCTCGTCTGTTTAATGTGGGTTCCTGTATTAGTTGATTCTGTAGTTGTCACAAGTCACTCATAAACCTCCTAATTGATTGAATTATTGTGAAAACTAATAATGTACCTCTAATACAGGACTGGATTTTTCTTTTTTTGATTAAACTGGTCGTTGGTATGCAAAAATGCGTATAATAATAACAGTTAGTATTTTGTATTTTGTAGTAGGTACATTTATGGATTGCATGTACTTTAATTACATACTATTGTGTGTATATTTATTTCAAATTGATATAGATTCTCTCAAAGAACGCATAGGTTCGGATTCGGATGTAGACTAGGCAGATTCTACACGCTTTCCTTGGTTTTTAAATCTTAAAAATTATGTACGTAAAAGAATATCTGCACCTCATATGCTTTGTAGTTCAACGTATTTTGTAGAATAAGCTAAGGCTTTTGTACATACCTTAGAAGTAACCAAACTACGTGCAAACTTTTGCAGGTTGGTTTAACTTGTGCAAGTATGGTTTCATGTAAATTCCTGCCTGACATGCAGAAACTCATTCAAAGATCGTTCCGCACCCATCTACGTGGAACAGGAACCTCTCGCATAACAAGTGGCAAAGTTAAAGTGTAAGGAAAGTAAAACAAGCAATTATAAGTTTGTCTCAGGAGAAAAATCATTTGTAATTTTCCAAGTTGTAAATTAGCGGAATACTATTTCTTGAGAACCTTTTAGTCTTGTGCTAATATCGGTCTTAACGATTTTGGTGTTACAACTGTGTCAGACGAAATATACAGATACCTGTATAAACATTGAAACATTTGGCGGGGAAGTAGAAAAAGTTTTTCAAAAGAGTGAAATATTTGGTAGCAAAATATTTGGCATTATTCGCGCAGGTTTTTCTTGACCCATTCCCAAAAGGCGGATGTGTTTTGCTGAATGTTTATTTTCCTTTTCATCTGCTGCCTCAAATTTTCCTTGTAACGGAAGTTTGTGCAGTTTTATATATTTTATATTTAATTCCCATATATGTAGATCTACAAAAGATCTACAAGCTTAAGCAGAAGTACTACATCTCTCTGACTCGGGTATTTATGTTATGCATATATTGTAACTAGCATATGTTCCATGTACATGTATCTATAAATGTATGTATTCATAGAACCTCCATTTGAAATGATAGGGAGCGTAAACAAGTGTAAAAGTGGAGGTTTGAGTCTTTGTATTCACTGACAAGAAGTAGTTTTTGTTTTCCGATCCTAGCACTCCTCCTCCGCTCCTGCATGTCTTCTTTGTAGTCGTACAAGGGAACTGGGAACAGAAAATAAAATATGTGAAGATATAACTCTTAACATAGTAGACTTGTCTCTCAAGTACATCGAAAGAGATTCTCTACCCAGGAATAGAAGGGGACGGAGTTGGAGAAAAATATCGTGAGAAATCGCTATAGTGGCAACCCGATACCTATACATCCCGCCTGGTCATAAATTTTCACGACAGATTACTCTTTAACTTGGCCTTTCAAGGAAGAAATATATAACAGGACAAACTACCTCTTTTACTTTCCCCAGACGAAATGGCTGGCTGCCTCTTTTTTGGCTAACATTGCAACGCGACAGAGTGAGAGAGAAACTCCGAAATTGACGTACCACCCTTATCTGTCTAGAGTGTTTGCTTTCACCGTTTCAAGGTGCACTCATTCTTATTGCTTGTCTCTCTTTTGCTCCTTCCTGTAACGTTTCCAGCGTGAAAATTGCCAACTCTTTGCAACATCCTTCCCTACATTTTCAGTCGTTGGGGAATTTCTGACTTTTCAAACTGAAAACTGGAGCTAAAAAACTATACCTTACTCTCTTAACCCTCTGCTCACACTGGGGCGAGTTAAGAGCGATTGTGTGCACAAGTAAAATGTTTATATTTTTAGCCTTCACAGTTGGATTCTTCCGCCACCAATTGCCATGATTTTATTTAAGTCTTGCTGCTTGTTTTTGCATGTCGATTCCAACTTCCTTTTCTGGGTCGTTATTTCGAAACTTAAATGCATATATGTATTTAAGTATGTAAAACAGTATATGCATTCTATAATTCCCAATATATAAACACGTCTACTTTATGTAATGTATTTATTGGGACAGTGCATGTACCTGCGTTGTTGAAAAACTATGTTGATTTTTAACCTGCCTTAGCAATACTAACCTACAAATTTTTGACATCCAACATTTCAATTTACTCACGTCGAAGCTTCAAGTTTTGTACTTGAATTTCTAATCCGATTCGTCAGAGCCACTAAGAATCTTGAATAAAACTCCAGATCCTCCTGTAACAAAGCTTGATGCTGTGACGTGACTAAAATCATCCAGTAAATCGTTCCACTAAAACTATATTAAATCCCCAAAGTCTCAGCATCATACCATGGAGACATTTATTTCCGCGAGCTCCATACCAAGATTAGTTAGTGGTATGCACCTGGTCAAGATTAATCAGTGCTGTGACAAGACTCTGCATCAACCTTAATCCCTCCTTAGGGGACCCCCCATGTACTTAAATCAACCATGAATTCAATTAATGCAACCATGCCCCAAGTTCTCTGGCGTATGCACAAGAAATTATCTATGAATCTTGTATGCTGAATCTCTCTCCGTAACCCCAGATTTCTACAAGTTTAACTTGTACCTACAATGTAATTTAATGCCGAGATCTGACTAACTAAAGTGGCAAAGTTTAGTTTGGTTTGTATTTCCACATAATGTGTCCGTATCTTTAGACGGTATTAACCGCGTACTGGTTCCATATTGTTATCATCCAGGAACTCACCTTGCTCACACAGTACAAAGGAGGCACTTACCAGAGCGATTGTTCTGTCAAGTTCCGACCCAGCGATACCAAAAGCATCGGATGGGCTTTGAAATTATACAGCTATGAAGGTATAAGAGTATGGAAAATTATATATAGAACTGTCGAGCAAAGGGATTCTCAAGCTTTCAAAATATGGAACTCTAAAAGCATGACAATATACAACTTTCCAACTATGAGGCTCTTATGTTACATTGTAGAACTATAGCTACGGTATGTTTAAGTTATATGTAGAACTCTCATGCTATGGAACGCCAAAGCTACAGATCGCTATAGTAATGAATAGTCGGAAATCATTTACGAACTTCCTGTGCACAGGGTATTTCCTACAAAGTTTTGTCATGATAAGAATGTCAAGTGTACATGTATCTTTCCCTTGGCATCTCTTTAATGTTACTCGTATACACTTCCTGACTTCAAGTATTAATGCATGCAATCGTCGTTCACATCGCTGCTGTAGTAGGAAATATGCACATTTAAATTAGCAAGTGTAACCTCAGGAGAATATAAGCAGTCACTAAAATAGCGATACAACCTTGAGACCTGCATTCACAAGATGATGACTAAACCTTCCCATTTGTATAGTTTGATGTCTACAAGCTTCTGTGAGTGTTCCCCATTGAATATTTTATATTTAATCCAGTAATCGCTTACGCATGTTATTAACAATGCCATTCTAATCTCCAAAGTTCATGTTTATTTGAGAACAAATAAATAAGGTAAATATTAAAAATATACCGATAATCCTATTACTGTATGTACAACGTTGTCTAAGCTAAGTAGTAACGACGCTATAGCATTTTCCAGAAATTCTACCCTGAAAGTTGTTTGTTGACGATAATCGGGATCTTGAATTATTTGGCTCCTCAGGAACGTCTTAAATTAAATTCTGAAGTATTTTGCAAGAACCATGTAGATTCAATACGAACTTCATATGAATCAGTAAAATAATATAGACACGAATGTCCACATGGTCAATATGAGGTCTTTAATATATTAATCAACTCTCATGAGCTTTGTCTGTAAAGTAAGAAATACAATTTTCCAACCAAGAGCATGAACTAATTGTAATTAAATAATAAACATCTCTTCAGGAAAACGGCTTTTGTAAAAGTTTACACACATTTCACACTTCAAAATATTTCAAGAGATACAAACAAAACGAATAAAATGAAACTATTAAGTCTGATTTATGAGAAAATGTTTAATTCAATAGCATACATAGCAGGATATAACTTGGATTGGAAGAGAAAGTCAAATTTCAGCAGCCTTTTGACTTTCATCCGTGATGTTTTTGCAATTCACTAACATACTATCGATTCAAAAGTCATTTATATCAATATGTGAGAAGAATATTTGAATAATAGTGAGCGAGATTGAAAAACGGGGCACAAATAACGGGGAGAGTAAGTTTTCGAGTGGGGCAAAGAAAGGAGCAGGAGCAATGAACAAAAGCCACAAATTTCCCTGGGGATAGCAGATAAATTGTGTACTTTGTATCTCTTACTTGTGTGGTTCCGTAGAGGTTAGGTATGAATTCACTCGTTAGAAACTACTTCTGGTATTATGAATATTTCTCACACTTCCTCTCCTCCAAACAGACTGCTCTTAATGACTTTTGCATGCATTATCATTTTCAACTGTATTTAATCAACCGCTTAAAACCACCTTGTATGCATATGTTCATGCTTTTATATTCACCGCCACTTCTTTGAAGCTCGAATAAGCCAAATCAAAGTGGGATTGTATTTTTTGTGTTTATGAATTAATATTCGTTTTTATTATAAATATTTATGCTGATCCACAGCAGAAATCTTTGTCAACACAATTTCTATTTTATAATCAAGTTCTGCTCATAATTCATACATTAGACATTTCTAGGACTGACTGAGCGTATCCTATGTAACATTAGCACGCTGCTAATGCAATTATTATTTGTCCTAAATGTAAATGAAAATCCCTAAACAAGCATATTGCCCACCAAGTATGTATTAATGTACAGGAGCAAAGTAGGTGGGCGCATAAAAAATCTTTTGATACTACGAGTACACAAATAAGACTAAAAACCGCAGAAAATGTGAAATTAAAAACGTGAAATCATAAAAAGTACAATCCCATATTCACATTGTCATGAATGTACAGAAAACATGGACGATGTACAACCATTTATGCAAAATTGTTAACCAAAGTCCTCCATATAAATTAATAGTATGAAAGGTTGTAAATGTAACTAACGAGAAGCTTGCCTAAGAGTAAATATAATAAAATGGTTTTCATACCTTTGTGTGCTGCAACTACTTGGTGGTTCATAAAAAAGAACTAGCAAACATAATTGCATGCTACAATGAAGTCATGCATACTTGTTCACACAAAAGACTGCTGAAAATAGATTAGAGCATTGTGAGTATAAAAGATCGAGCTGATGAATTATGATATTGTGGTAAAATGAATTGTGGTAGCCGGAAAAGTTAAGCCTTAAATAGCATTTAAAATGACTCCCACGAAAGGATATATGTGGTGTGGATAAATGGCACAAAAGAATCAAGATTCCGAGTTATGGGCAAAATAACTTGATTGAAAGAATGAAAGAAATTTCCCTTCCTCCCTCTCTCTCTCTTTCATAACACACGCTCACTTATATGTACTCTCCATACTTTTTCAAACATATGTAGCCACCTAAAGAAATGTAAGGAAAGTGTACAAAATTTTTCACACGCAATCGTAACATCCACCTTTTTTTCTGTGACACAATCGAGTACAATCACTAATCTTGTACTTGTTATTCCACTCGTTCTTCTATTTTTTTCCAGCTCCTTTTTACTTTCTCTGCCAATACTTTCTGCTCTTCGAGTTACCGACTTAGAGAACCAACTTGGCAATTGACGATGATGACGACAGCGAAATGTGTAAAGTCAATGTGAAGGCTACAAATTCACAATACATGGCCAGGGACCAACGTCCACTACAATTAAGAAACTTATACATGTATGAGCACGCGAACGAAAAATACTTGAAACTACAAATGTGAGTATTACACTATGTGCATAATGTAAGTAATCACATATATAAACGCATTCAGTCGGTATTGGGCATCCATAGTATGAAATACTGAACGTTCCAGTTATACATTGCACACGTATTTTCTTGTTGTTCTAATCGTATGTAAGCGCACAGGTATCGGCGGCGAAGCTGGAGAATAGTAACGGTGAACAATTCTTGTATGCAAATGGATGCAAGAACAGATTTAAATATATACTAAATTTTTACTTTTTTCTATGTAAATACGCAGTAACTGAAAACATCGTAAAAACCGTCTAATGTATACCTGTACACCTTTTGCAACTATCTATTATTAATAATGCATTGATTGTAACTTCCTACGTTACTGCTAGTGACTGTACATATGTGCTTATTTTGCAAAGTATATGAGCATACATTGTAATGATCTAAGTGAATCTACACATAGAAAATTGAAGATGCCCAGACCTGAAAGTCACATATAAGAACCTATGTGATGATAACGGGAAGTGAATCCTTTACTTCTTCCTTTGTAGATAATGAAGGGAATATGTACATGTAACGCTGCAACAACTACAAAATTATAGAAGCATAGCTGAATATGAAATATGTACGGATTCTGCATGTATTATTTTGTTATGTGTATTGTTATATAGGTTATGCATATAGAATAATTTATACAACTTGGGTTCAGTCCTGTGATGTATACATTTGTTCTGTATGTAATGCATGATGATTTTATTTCTACAGATTGTGTGTTTAGTTTCATGCACTGCACTGCAAGCTCAGCTTCAAAGATTATAAAAATAGTATGTTCAGTTATATGTATGTAGGTACTACATGCTGCAAGTCTTTGGTTTGTTCGCCGCAGAAGACAGAACACCCTTTCTTGTCAATAGCTTTGTTAAGGCGTATGTATAATAAGAAGGGATTGCGTGCGAGTATATAACTCAAATTCTCAGTGTCGATTTACTTGGTTTTTCCATTTTATTGTCGGATTGACCCTATCTGTAAAACACTGAATTGAAGAACCCCTTGAGGATTCCAAATTATGATAATACCAGAAATTCATTCAGCTGAGCAAAAGGGAATGTAGTGGTTATCAGCTTAATAACACGTTCCAATTCCTCTGAGATGGTCTACCTTACATCATATCAGCTATACACGCAGTATTTATATTCAAACAAAAAGCTCCTTACACCACACATGCATAATGAATGTTCCAAAGTTAAAATACTTTTCATAGTAATATATTCTGATAGTGACACAATTAGGGTTACTATAAGCAAAATATCATTAGCATTTCGCCCAACAAATATACTAGAATGTTGTAATATGAACAAGTTCAACCAAGTTGCATAACTCAAGTATACGCACACCTTCCAATGCTTAAGTAGATACGACTACAACCACAGGGTTTCATAATCTCTATATATTTCATATATAGAGTATTTATACTCTAGACTATATCAGTGAATATAGTACAATGAGTAAAATAAATTGCAAGTGTACAGAAAAAATATTGGGACAATGTAATGTAAACAGAACATTATTTAAATGGAGATGAAGCTAAAAGTACGTATATCGCATGACATTCATTTATTGCATCCCAAAGAAAAAGTCATAATGGACTATGTTTGGAAACATCGTAGATGCAAACATTGACATTAAGTATTTGTGCCCTTTGGTGGATTTGACTTTACAAGTAGATACCCATACACATGGATATAATACGTACACATGTGTTTGCTCAATAAAAATTGTTAAATGTATGACATCAAATGAGGATTAATAGTGGATCTCAGACAAGGAGACTTTTAGTCTCCGACTGTTAACTGGCAATGCACAGGAGAAAAGCTAGTCTCCGTATATCACCATTGGAATGCTTAAAGAAAGAGGTAAAAGGATAAAGACAAACGAGAAAATACTGTAGATGCAATATATATAGGTTGTAGTATGCATATGTTTCTTTTAGGAACATGAGACAATGCTTTTTGTAACAAACCAAAGAAAAACTATACACTTACTTAAGAGGAAAGCCTATACTTGTACTTAACGTGGAAAACTGTAGTCTGACTTAACACAAAAACTATCCCTTTATAATGCAGCAGCAATAGTGCAGGTTTGTTTGACAAGACCGTTGGAAAGGTAGTCAACCATATGATAAAAGGATTGGCTTAAAAAGCAAGACTATTTTACCAAGTGCACTCGCCGTATTGCTCCTGGAGCTAATGGTGGTGGTGGTAGTAACCCAGATATACAAAATGACTACAATACAGGTTAAATGAAACCATATATTTTGTCGTCGTTGGAAGTAAACGGCACTTTGTTTATCTTACCCCACGCTTCCTTTATTCCTCCTCTGCTACAGTATCACTATATTTCCAAAGCTGCTTATAGCCACTTACCCTAGAAAAAAACAGCACTTGGAGTCATATTTTCTTCCAAACAAGGTTTACCTTTTTGGTGTAACGGCTTCCAAGTCGATATTGCTGAATAGACTCCTTTGTATATAATACAAGGAGTAAGTTGATGAAAACTAAAGTAGGATTATATGGCATGGTCTGTGAAACTCCATAGAAATTTGTTTATTTTAACCGTGGATATTGGATTCTACTTTACGAGGGCAAACATTTATGAAACCTTGTATGGCATTCAAACTTTGAAAATAGCTTGCTAAAGCATATACATAGTACACACATGACAAGTGCTAAGAGTAAAACACTGAAATGGACTCACGACGACACTGAATCACCATATATGTACATACTTGTGTTGCAGCAGAGAGTTTAACTTAAATGAATGCGGCATGCTGCACTATCGTCGGTGCAGATTTGGACCGTAATTACATTAGAAGTAATGGACAGATACAATGTAGTAGTTAATAGTGACTTTGGTGCACCAAATTCGACCCACAGGGAGGGTTAGACATATGAGGGAAGTATAACTGACATCCCCGTAGAAAGTCGTGGAAAATCCTTGTGAAGAATGGAAGAAAAGTCGGGTGAGGAAAGTTTTCCGAGAAAGAAAAGTTATGATTTATGATGAGATCAAAATTTCCCTGCCACTTCCAGTGTGTATCTATTCAACAAGAAGCTATCAGCGGTTCATATATATTGCTCCTTGATGGCTGAATTTAATGTGTGTATTTTACTTTCCTCTTCATTTAATAACATAACTGAGTGACAGAGTAACAAATACCCTTGAACGGGTAAAATCTCACTAAATTATCGAAGCAAGAGTGAATAAGGAGAAAGGGAGTATGGCCTATCGACCCTTGTATAAATTAATGTACTAAGGAAGGAGCTATACTGAGCACACATATAGGCACGTAGAATTTCTTATACAATTGCATTTTTATACCCCACACTTTGCTGACAGACATTCCTCCTATATGATTTCATGTCTATACGAAGTGTTTAAGCTTGACTATCCGTGAAATATGCTGCTGTAGAAAAGGAAACTTGGAAAGAAATCAATTTTTTTCTTTTCACTCCTTTTTCCTATATGTTTGCAAAGGGATACATGGGCACATCGAAGTATCAGATTTAATTTCTACAAATCCTTATCATGATCTGGCACCCCAAAAAGAGTAATGTCATTTGGTATAGTCCGCGTCTTGCATTATCAACATGTCTTACCTCTTTGTGGAGTTCATGCCCATATACACATTAAGTACATATAGCAGGTTTGATATCACCGTTGTGAAAATACGTAGCACGGCATAAGGGCAACCTTACTGAATGTATCTGGCAAATGCAGATATTTTATCAATCTGAATTTGGATACTTCAAAAAAACTTCCGCACACTATTGAAATTTAATGTACGAGGCTACATGCAAAAGATTTTTGATCGCATTATTATACACTTATACATATGTGTATGGACATTTATGTACAGATCTTATTTGGAAGGTACATTAAGGTTCTAAATTGTGCATTATTATGCTTAATTTCTTTCTTCTCACCGTCCTGCTGAGAAAACTGTATGGATGCAGATGCAACAAATTAAATTAAACGTGCTACCCCTGCCATGTAGTTAAACGTGAAAGCATTTATAAAGAGTAAAGATGTGAAGGCAAGAAACTGCATGTTCAGGAGTAAAATCACGTGACAAACTACACACTGTGTACATGTTTTACATGTACACAAATGCTTTATACATACAACTCATTTGCACGGAGATAGTTAACCACCGCGCAAGCACATATTAGATCATATACATGTGTACGAAGAAGGCAAAAGTCTGACAAGTTCTTGATTAAAGGAACAATTTGTTAAATTAAGTACGAACCATTAGATACATTCTTCCCCGTAATGTTAACAGCCTATTTCAATTAAACGAGGAGACTTATTCTATCTGTCAGCAAATAATGAGCAAGGTCTACTAACTTGATCCACATGCCTTTCATCAAGCTCTCCCGACTTCTCCAAATGCTATGTGAAAACCTTTCTCCCCTCAGACATCATTCATCCTTTCCCCTGCTAAAAGTCATTTCAGACGTCATCTATATTCAGATAAGGCTTGCATGCAAGTCTTGTCTAAAATACAGGGGAATTCAACTGCGTGTTTGAAATTTATTTGGTGGTATCTCATTGAGTTTTCATTTACTCTAGCATTTTCAGATCTTTTTACAACATTTTCATGCATTATTCTAATTTACAAAATACATATAGTATACAATTTGTATATTTAATGTGCTCAACCCTTTAAATTAGTTGTTTATCAAGTAGAAATAATGTTTGTACTATTTATTTCATGTGTCATTCAGTTATTTCTTTTTTTGTCTTCAATTATATATGTGGAGTTATACCAAATCATATCACAGTTTGTTCTTTGGAGAGAGAGAACGACTTTATCGATATTTCTTTATCCCATCAAAGTAGCCAGCCACCTTAGTATACAGAACTGCCACCATTTCGACATAATTCTGGCCAAATTCGTAATAGAACTGTTTTTACCGTGTTTATTAATTGTACACAGTAGAACTCAAATTACTACATGATTATGTACAATCAAATGTAAAGGGAAGGGCCTATTTCACTTCTCTATAAATGTATATTATCACTATGCAAATGAGGAAAATTTCTGTTTTGTGATTTCATACACCAAAAGTAGATGAGCAAATGATGGACTTGTATTCCTGTCAGTAAACGCATCTCTTTTACGGTTGGGGAATCTGGAAAGCGAATGCCTGGGTTTGGAAAAGAGAAAACCTAAAAGCGGTCTCGTTTGTAAACATTGAAACTATACTGGTAAAATTAAATGGAGCTCTTTTCTCCCGACAAACACATTTCTACAGTGTATGGTCTAGTCTATGGTGTTTGTAATCGTATTCAATTTATGTGAATAATAGAGCATATCAAAGATGCGGAGGAACAGAAGTAAAACTTATAACATAGTTTTTGCTGCATATACGTAGTATGTGAATTTATATAAGCGTAAATGTGAATGCGTACAAATGGACGCTATGCATACCATCCGTGTATATGGAGCTTCGGAGACTGTGAAGTCAGACGAAGAACTGCTGGAGAATAGGAATGCATTACGTTTTCACACTCCCTCACTCAACATTACCTTCTCACGTCTCGCTAATGTTTCGGCTGTCAAAACCTGAAATGCTTTCTCTACTCAGAAAAATCACTTCTTTTCCCTTTTATTCCAGTTCCGGTCTCGCTTTTCTCTTCCCTCGTTGCGGAGCTTGTACATACAGAACGCTTTCCTTTTCGCCTTGTTTCCCTTTATCACTTGTTTCCATATAAGTAATCGTTCCTACTGCCTGGTTCTCTTTAACTCCTCAATTTAGAATCAACTTCTTTTCTATTTGAATTCAACCCTTCCTTCTCTTACGCAGTCTATCCATATCCCCTGACTGTTGCAATAGTTTGTATGTTTTAGTCCCAACCCCTCCATTTATTATTATATTATCTCACCAAAATTACTTTTTGAGCTTTCGTAATAGAATAATCAGTCGTTCTGTGACAGAATCAAGGGTATAGTCATAAATACTCCCTCGAGCTTCCTTCCAAATCTTCCATATTACACATTCATATATTTCTCTTCTGTCTGCTAACTTCACGCTTCTTGCTCTGCTGACTATTTCGAAATCATTTCATAATCTACACACACTGAGCATACGGTGGGGCTTAATTCCCCTCGGGGGAATTTCAAATATATGAGAGAGGAAAAGAGAAAATTATCGATTTGGAATTGAGTTATCAACAAGTACCATGCCATTGTCTTTTATTATTAACACGCTCAATTTGAATCCTGCCAGTTGCTACTTCTCTGGTGTATATTATCTCTTATATTTGAATACTTCCTGTAATCAAAGCCCACTGAAATTGTATTCTGGTAGGCTGAGATTTCATAACTAACTTACAGACTTGCTAAAATATTTAATTGCACACTGCGTGACTACTCCTTACACAATTTAAGCTGAGATTCAAGGTAGCGTTGCTGGTTCAATTCAACCTAAGCATAGAAAAGAAACTGCACGGGAAGAAATCTCTAAGGATTGCCATGGTTTAGTATTACAATATGCAATTTCAAACTGACGCTTTAATGAATGTTCAATGTACTAAATTCCTGCGAAGTTCTTCTACTATATGAAAGAATGTCCAGTGTTTTACTGAGTGCGCTTAAACTATAATCTTACAATCTAATCTGAATGGCAGGGTGGATTGATTTTAATCAAAGTGATTTAAATCATTGATTTAAATCAATGTTTAAATCAAGTGATTTTTTTATATAAATCAATGATTTAAATCAAACTTTTTAAATTAGAGTTTCCCGGTCAATTTTCCAGGCAAAACGTTAAGATATCGTTGAACCTCATCGAATATTTACATTCCATGAGTTGTGGCATGCTCGCAGCAGCAATCATTTCGCGTTGTATTTCCAGCAATCAACTTTGTCATAATGTCAGGGAGAAAACGGGATTCGGTTTGGTGTAATTTTGAAGATGTTGTATTATTAAACAGACAGGGTAAGAGAGCCAGGTGTAAGAATTGTGGTGCGGAAATGGAAGGTTTGACAAAGCGATTAAAATTACATTTAGAAAAACACTGCAAAAATGTTGATGACATAATACAAATTCTGGACGAAGCATCGCCGTCTTCATCACAAGGTAAACTTTTTCATTTTAATAATTACATGACAGTGTTTTTGTCATCTTTTTGACGTTGTCATTTAGATTATTAATTTTGTAATTTTGCAATTCATTCCCAGTGATATATATATTTAAATTGTAATTATAATTAAATTATTATTTATTTTTCAGGAACTTCGGGAGCGTCCCAAATAAGCAATCAACAAAAACTGAGTTCAGCCCAGCAAATTCAAAAGCATTTGGTCAAGACTAGTCATTCATTTAAAGAGCAACTAGATGAGCAAGTAGCTCGATTTGTGTATTCATCGAATTCATCCTTCAGAACTGTTGCTAACCCGGAGTTTATGAAGCTTGTTCAAATGCTTCGGCCAGGATATTCGCCGCCATCGAGACTTTCAATCTCTAATGAATTGTTGGATAAGGTATACGATCAAGAACTTGCCAAGTCAAATCGGTATCTCAATGACACTGATGTCACGTTGAGTCTCGACGGTTGGAGCAATGTCAACAATGATCCAATAATTGCAACATCTGTTACCACAGAAACAGGGAAATCTCTTCTGATTGATTCCGTTGACTCAACTGGACATCCACATAATGCTGAATATCTGATGAAGCTAGCAAAATCTTCCATAGAAAAGGTGAAGAATGAATATGGAGCAAAGGTGACAAGCATAGTGACTGACAACACGGGAAACGTCACAAGAATGCGGAAGTTAATTGCTGCTGAAGACGAAAGTGTATTAACGTACGGCTGTTCGGCTCACTTACTCAATTTACTAGCTAAGGACGTTCAGATTCCAGCGGTCAAAGTGCACGTAGTAAAAGTTGCAAAGTATTTTAGGAATAATCACTTTGCATCAGCAAAGTACAAGGCTACAAGTAAACCGAAGTTAGTTCTCCCGTCGGATGTTCGATGGAATTCGCTCAGTGACTGCCTTGACCGTTATATAAGTAATTGGTCAACTCTTATGACAATATGTGAAGAGAATCGCAATGAAATTGATAAGGATATACATAAATTGGTCTCGAACGTTTCCATGAAGAGAAAAGCAGAAGACTTACTTGAGCGGATGAAACCAATTTCTATTGCATTAGATAAACTACAAAAATCTTCCGCTACCATTGCTGATGCTGTGGAAGTATGGAAATCGCTGGAAGAAGAATTCAAGTCGTCGACTTTTTATGAACAAGTAAGTGTTAGTCTGCAGAAACGAATTAAAGATGCACTTACTCCAGCCCACTTACTAGCCAATTTGCTTCATCCAACATACCAAGGAAAGAAATTATCGGAAGCGGAACATGAGATCGCGATGCAGTTTGCTGCTAAGAAGATGGATCAGAAGCCTGAACTAATGCCAACGATAATAAAATTCAAGGCCAAGACAGGTCCATTCATGGAAGCCATGTTTGATGATACCTGTATTAACAAGGTAACTGCAAGCGAGTGGTGGAGATCCTTGAAAGCCCAACTGGATTTAGAATCTTACTAGTTTATCAACCAGCTCATCACAGCTACTGCATCCACGGCGGGGCTTGAACGAATTTTTTCAGCGTACGGATTAGTTCATTCTGAGATCCGCAACCGTTTAGGAAACGAAAAGGCAATGAAGCTTGTTTTTATTCTTCAAAGTTTGAACAAAGTTTAAAATTGTTATTTTTGGAAATACAACTGAAAATGTGAAAATAAAGTGCTAATTGGTGGTGTTTCGTACAATTCCTTAATATTTGTACTGGTTTGTTATACTTTCCGCCATAGAATAAATCGTTTTTTGAACATTTGATTTAAATCAAAAAAATCTGATTTTAATCAAAAAAATCAAATAAATCTGATTTTTTTGATTTTTTTAAAAAAATCAAAAAAATCATCCACCCTGCTGAATGGTATGTCTAAGCTTCACATTAGATTACACACTATATATGTATGCACATCTATAAAACCATTGTAAATAATATGTAGATTAGAGTTTAATAAGAGAGGGTTGGGGTACACAGTTTATGGCGATGAGGATGAGTTAACTTTTGCATTCAGGAAAGCTATACGGACTATGACTTCAATGTCTATATAAATTTTCAGGTGCAAGTGTAAACGTAGTAGATGAAATGCAGAGTTTATAGGCAGACACCATGAGGAAGAAAAAGCAGAAGAAGAAATAGCAAGAAGAAAAAGAAAAGTTGGTGGAAATGTGACTTCCGTGACTTCCATGTAAGCATCTTGATCAAATCGACGGCGTAAACTTGCGCTGGATAACCTTTTTATGAGAGATTGAATCCGTCGTAAAATTTCATTTTGATTGGAACGTAAATCAAATTTAAGCGAGGGGTTGAGTGGAGATCTCCGTATAGTGGTAGGATTGTGCGTATTCACTTCCAGGATTACATAAGATGCGTGGTGAAAAAGGTACGTGCATATATAACTGCTCCTCATTATACTGGATAAATGTGAAAGCGTTTATGATAACCTCGACATAAGTGCAAGATACTTCCCAACCCTATTCAATGTAACATCATATAACGAAACTTGGCAGATTTAATAGTCACTCTTAGAGAAATCTATACTATACATAAGGAAGTGTAGTAAAGCAGTAGTAATGCAAAACCTTGAAAGCAAACAAGCTTCGTTCGATACACCTAAGCTCGAAAGCCGACTGTGTTTTCAACAAACGAGATGTTTCAAAGACCTTTGCTGCCAAGCATTTAGTTTCGGCTTAAACTCAGCATCACTTGTATGGTGAAGTGTAGCTGTTGTAACTTTTATACTTACTTGTAGCGATTTTAGGTTATATAAGCATAGATATTCAAGGTATATAAATGTAACAATCTATGACTATAAGTATAGGAACTGTAGCTCACACAGTATGTGAGGATATTCTAGGTTTAAGTTTGTGCAGCAATTTCTGGTAACTCAACTCTAAGGAATGAAAAACTCACGTAATCCAGAAAATATTCAAGTCGTTGTCACCAAAAAATGGTTAATAATCCTGCCACGTAACTATGTTCATCATCATCGTCATTTTTTAAACGAGCGGTATGGTTCTCTACGTAACATTTTAAATTCATTTTTTTCTCGACTA
The DNA here is from genome assembly GCA_034696945.1 of Lipothrix lubbocki. NCBI lineage: Eukaryota > Metazoa > Arthropoda > Collembola > Symphypleona > Sminthuridae > Lipothrix > Lipothrix lubbocki. The sequence continues at coordinate 33,588 of JAQGAK010000099.1, forward strand.
AAACGACATTATAAACTTTGCTGTTCTAGCTTGTATGTATGTTGTATGCAGCATGCAGGTAAAAACGTATCTTCTGGGAAATAAAATTGGAAAGGAAATTAACACATCTAATACGCTGCCAGCAATGCCCGTTCCAATGAAGATATTTGACATTTACTCATTCTCTGCTAAACGGAGGGAGCTACTGTTGCATAGTACGTGGATTAAATGAAGAAATTTTTCACTTGTTATGTGTGTATGTATGGGGATGGAGGAGAGAATGAAATAGTGAGCCAGTAGATTCCGTGTGAACAGTACAAGTCTGGAGTGGTCTATGTGGAGTTGAGCAAGCTGTGAGAAGGATTACTTTAGTGTGACAATCGATCGACCAGGTGTAGGCACACTTGAAGAACTACTGGCCGGTTTCTTCCTACGGCAAGTACATAAGTATTGCCTTCCACTCCACAGCGTATATAGTAAATGGCAGCAAGGGAACGTGACTCACAAACTACCTTTTTCTTATTTTTCTTCTTTACTTGTGTATGTCTATATATACACAGTTATATGTTAAGGCTATACCTACACAAGTGTATTTTCTTTATGTACTCCCTTAGATTCAGTCAGCATTGATTTTTTTCTTGTAGGGACTTTCATCTCATGAAAAAATATATAGCTCATTTTCCACTAGTTACTTAGTCCACATGCAATGTATTTATAACCATGAATTTTTTGCTACAAGTAATCCTACGCATAGAAAACAAATGCACTAATACATACGTCAAAAGATTAGGCACGTGACGCATATTACAAATACATGAATTTGTGCGTTTATTATTAATGAGCAGCTATGCATCGTCAAGCGCCTAACAATCCAGTCTTGTTCCAACTCCGTCGTCGTTCATAATTAACGAAGATGCAATTCCTGATATTTGTCGTATGTAGTTATTTGAAAACCTTGTATTCCGCATTCGTAAATGAAATATACAAAATGAATACTAACACAGTAGCACATGAAAACGTTTGTTTTGCATTCCAGGGAGCTACATATATAATCATTTGGAAGCAATATAGGATTTTCTATAGTCGACTGAAGTACTTTTACTTTGCAACTTCCACAGTATTTCTCCGTAAACAACAATCCACCCATTCAAGGAACAAGGTCGTCGAGGAGGTAATGAAAGTTTTTTTTAGGAACAATTGATATAAGAAATGACTTCCAATTTCTTGTTCAAATGATATGCGGTATATTTTACCGATACTAAACCTACTCTGTACAGTAAATAAATATGCTCACGTTCAAAAATGGAGGATTACGGCCCTAGCCTGCTGTCGCTAAATTAATGATGTGCATAAATGCACTACGTTGAAAAGTATATTATGATATCTAGCAACCATGTTATTACATAAGACAACTAGATTATATTCATGCTCCTTGAACAGCACAACTACATAAATGCTTTATGCACTCAGGAATATATAATTAGCATAGGTCGATTACATGCTGCAATTGTAATGGCTTCTTCAAGCCGTTCTGAACAACTACTTGACGGTCAAATTATCTTGAGAAAGGCCTTTCCCGTAATCTTTTATACAAATGCTCAGGTAACTTCTCACCTATACTAATATGCTCGGATCACTGCACCAATACCGTACTAGTACGAGGCTAGGACCAATCGATCAGATTTTTCAGCCAGAATTTTCTTTGAAATAATAGAAATGCATCTACTTTAGCGTTATTAACTTGCAGTATCAGTTATATTTAATCACAATATAAATCTGAACGGCTACTGAAATTCAAATATGTATAGTTGTCACTATTCACTACAGTGCACAGAGCAGCTCGGTGGGATTTGACAGGATTTTATGCTTAGACTCTATGCATTTTCTTATTGCCACTCGATTAAAACATAAAACCGCTTAAGCAAGATATATTAAACCGCTATTAATGTACATTGTAGTTTGTAGGAATACCTACACTACAAATAAATTGCAAAGATTTAATCTCACGACACGGAATATACATAGGTAGCGTTTGGGGCTACTTCATACGTACTTTTCAATGTTCAACTCGCCTTGAAATTCAAATATTAGAAAACCACCATATGAATGACCTGTGTAATCAAAACATCTATTGTAGTAAAATTGATGTTTGATGTTATCGCTAAATTAAATGTTTTGTGAGTATATTCGATGTGAAGTTTGGTTTTGGTGTTAAATATAAATCTTTAAGAAGTAGGCCAAAATGATTTTTAGTGTTTAAAAAACAAGCTTAGAAGTTTTGCATAACTTTTATTTGCGCACTATTTGCTAATTTAAGAAAATATATTCTTGTTCCGACTGGTTTACTTGTATTAGAAGCTAACAAATAGTAAAAGTTTGGTTGATTGAATGGCAGAATCGTGAACTGGTGTTATAAATGGTGTTAAGAATTATAAACACTAACGAGTCTAATGAAAAGATGAATAGATTGGACAGAACTATTACTAGCTTAGCATCAACAAACAAAACACACTTTCGCTGGTCGAATCTGCGGGTGTAATTGCATGCAAAGGGGCGTATGTAAGGGTTGATTAATTACCTGAAAAAGGTATCTTTGACAGACTTGAAAGGGTGTTTCGCACCTTTTAATATTCTCGCGTCTAGATCCGGTCTTTGACAACTGATATACTTATTGTTACAATGCGATTTTACTTGCTATAATGGTTCATCTTTAATCTACGATAGTTATCAACATCTGTTTTGTTTGTTCGAACTTGTCTTTTAGTAAGGGGGCAGCTTGTTTAAAGAGAAAATGGAAGAGTGAATACATATGCATGATTTAGTCCTATTGAGTATTGATTTTATTCCAGCACAAGAGGAGACAAGAGAGGGAACGGCAGAAGGGGATGAAGGGAAAATGCCATAACTAACTCAAGTATACATACATACATAGATAGTATAGAGTCAGTGGTGGGAAAACACATTAGTTAAATCACCTTTTGGATTTTTGGACTGTAGTCAATGCAAGAATCAATTATACTTCCTTTTCCATTAGATGTAATAAGCGTATGAACGCCCACCAATCAAAATACTGGCTAATGATAATAGGCTTTTCAAGAAAAGGGTGGTTCCCTCGAGGGGAAAAAACTTTTTCTTTTTATTACTTTTTTCCGTTGGCCTCCGAATTTTTTTCCAACATTTATTTTTATATACTTGAACATAATATAAAAATACGGTTGGCCAAGTTTAAACAGTCGCCCTCACACAGATTATAATCTCCGTCGGTAGGAATAAAATTAATTCCACTTATTGGTCCCATTTTCCTTGTGTTTACATATATGTGAAGAATGTGTGTATAGGCCGTATATGCATATTTCAATTTTACATATGTACGTATACGTAACTTCTATGTACATATGCCATTGTAATCCATTTAGTTCAAACACGGGCCATGTTCACAGGAATTTTCCCCCTATTAATTTTGTAATTATCAAATTTACATTTCATGTCCCGTAATTTAAATCTATGTCCGGCATTAAAACTACACTATTTAAACTACTTTTGTTGAGGGTAGTTTATTGGCAAAATCAATTAGTTTCAATTCGCCAGACCTACCTACCAAATCAATTACTTCCAACTGATTGTTACATTTGAATAAGTATCCAATTTACTCAATCCAGGAATTATCATTGTGAATAAATGCTGAGGCTCTACCTGTACTATGCCGTTTACCAAAACCTGAAGAATGTTTTATCTAAAATGGTACTAATAAGGAATGAGGAACTATGTAATATGGAATACAAAATTTACATTGGAATTTCCTTGGGAAAAAGAACCTGACAAATTGCTTCTACTCTAGAATGAGGATGATAACAATGGTGGTAAAATAATAGTATGGTTCTCTATAAGTATTCAAATCAGACGGCATAAGACTTCTGTATAAAGTAGACTATAAGTGAGGCAGATAATGAAGAAGGAGAAAGATGGAAATGGAGGAGATGATTATATGGTAAGTACGTGGCTGCATACATTTTCCTCTGCTTGATAATATGCAATTTTTTCACCCACTTCCCCGTCCCTAATTTTGCATCATATCTCAGTGTTTGTATAACTACCTTATATACATTGTTCAAAGGCATATATACAGATAGCTATTCATATGTGTGTATACATGTATTCAAGAGTATTACAAATGTTCTAGGATATGAAAATGAAACTTAAATGTAATTACTTCGTTATAAGACGGGACGTGTTATAGTCAATATATATTACTTACCATGATATTAGGTTTTGTAGGTTTAAATATTATTATATTGTTATACCTTTTTGTACATATACAAAAAAGTAAATAATTATACATGTAATGTAGGAGGTCATGTCATTTAACATAACTTAAAACATATAGAGGTATGTATACTACGTATTTACTTTAAAATGTGTAGGTACCCAGGACCAAAGTAATAATATATCCCGTGTCATAAAAACCCCGCCAGCACTCAAACTTGGTCTAAACCTTACAAAATAAGTGGTTGAACACTTTCACCAGAATTTGCTTGTACACCAAAGATATTTCCTGTAAATCTTTTAGAGAAGACACCATTTTTCTAACGACTGCGAATCCACCGTTGTTCTCAAAGGCAATGCTTCATGAATAATCCTCTGATATATTCCTTCTTTTTATACAAGAACAATTCTTATTGTTTTTTCACAGCATCAATTTGTATACTACGGCTATCTACTCTAGGTATATATCTGTATAATATACAGCAATACAGGAAATAAATAATTTATGGGTTTAATACTAACATTTTTTTCTGTTAGTCATCACATTGATGGAGGAACCACACGTTAGTCATCACAATGGTATGGACTGGACAGTATTTAATGAAGATAATGAAAGCCGGAAACCCTTGAAAATTGTAAAACTGTACAAAAGGGAAGACTCAAATGCGTTTGACGTGACGTGCTTTATAAAAAAGTGGGGTTGAAGTTTATTACTCAAACTTTTATTATTAGAAGATGATTCCCTTTCTCATTTCAAACCGCTGCTTCTTCTATTCCCCTACCAATCAGTCCAATCTATCTAAGGTCTATCTATGCTATTAGACTTATTGTTTGTGAAATACCACTGAATTTTTTATCTTCTAAATTTATTGATTTTAATACTGGTCAACTCTCAAGTATTTTTACCTAAACAGATACATACAAGGTTTAGAGATTGTTGAGAATTACCCATTGATTTTTCTTGTAGACTAAAAAGGTCTGACGTTTCACGCTCACACAAATATGCCTAAAATTGGCATGGAAAATGTCATAGTACTTTTTGGAAAAAGTTCCTTCAAGAGTAAGCTTCTGAAGACATATGTTTAAGGTTGTATAGAATTATTTAAAGCGTTTACTGCACGCTACTATGCACCTTGATAGGTGTATGAAAAGAGTAAAATATATAAAGGTGACATGAGAAACTTGGGTCGTCATAAAGGGACAACGCATTAGCAACTCATAAGAGGAATTTGGTTGGTTTTGACGAGACCGTATGAAAAAAGAATATGAGGAGGGAAAGTGGGAATAGAGAAAAGGGGAAGAGGAAAAAACTTGAGAAGCTTAAATAGTAATGTTAATGTTGAATCAAGTAATAAGCTCTTTGCTTTGAGAAAGTTAGCAAAAGTTTCAAATGAAACCTACACGTGTTCTCAGGTTACTTCTTTGATGATGATATCCACATTAAGTCCATAATCGGCTTGCGTTACTCCCTTTGACATTAAACAGTCACTTGGATGTAGTATATAATAATAATGTTATATAGATACACGTTATACTGTGGTTCTATTTTTATACATGTAGACCTTCATACTTCTAGTAAGCTCTATATATGTACTGTATGAACAGTTACCTTCCTATTTGCGATTGCTAAATGCTACTGACGTATCCTTTTACATTAAGTTGACATAGAATAACTTAGGTAAACCCTGCGTACGGAATTTAACGTGCTTTCACATACAAAACACCAACAAATTGCAAAAGTACTACCCGATTTCTTAAAAGTTGTGATCAAACGTCTAAATACTGTCAACGAACGACGAACCCATTCCACCGTCTCGCCCACACTGCAGTGACTATAGTATCTATATTCTCTACCAGTGGCTCGACAAAGATCTTGCTCAACTTAAGCTCATTTTTCAAAGCTTTTGACCAACTTGCCATGTATTACCGTAATTGGTCATGATACCAAAACAAATTTTCAGTGAAAAAGTAATAAATACATAATAAACATTAATAATTTCATACAATTACTGTAATTCCATTTACAAGTAACTGTTTACTATAATTTTGAGAAACTTTATTCCAAAAGGATGACGTTGTTATCCGAAAGCTTGCTACTGTATGTGAATAAATTTAATTTTGGTTTTACTAATTAACCACGTAAGCCAAGAGAATATGTAAAATAATTATTCTAATTAAATTAATTTTTAAGTTGGTTCACTACCTAAAGTTGTTATTTAAGCTATTATTATTATAATAATGGAGGAAGCCAAATTTAATTTAATTAAATTAATCAAAAATCTTGGTAAAGCAAAGTTTTCAGATGATGTATAGCCAAAATAAATAATATTATCCCTACGTCGAACCAATATTTTGGCGTTTTAGTCTTCCCAAACGTGAATTTTATGATACAAAAGCCACAGGGCATATGCCTTTAGTTATAAGTGCATTAACGAGATATAATAACTGGTGTATATAATGCTATTTTGTCGTAGATACTTGAAATAAAGCCACCCATGACAGTATACTGGAGCTGAAATTACCAGGCGGTAAAAAAAACCACTCAATCTGGCTCAGCATGTTTGCGTTTCAAACGCTTTTTACATAATTATCTGAGATGATAAACTACTACTAAAGTATGTGTTTAGCTTTTGATGGCTTTGCATATAAACGTTTTTGATCTCGGCCTACCTGCAATCTCGACTTACTACATTTGGCTATGTTTTTTCCTAATGCGATTAAAGTTTAAGCTAAAACATAAATTCGCTCAACTTTACTTCTCCACCTTAGTCAGCCAGAATTATTTGCATTTCAGCGGATTCTGTTTGTGACGGTTTAGACCGTAGTTTATGTCGGCAATACTGCGAGATAAAGGGAGTAAAATCCAGGACTTAATTTTGATAATAGATACTAATACCAAAAAAGAGGTCGGATTAGTATGAAAATGTACCGAGAATGCTTTGCAAGGATGCAAATTTGTGTACCAAAATACAAGTGAATCCTGGTAAATGACTTGTTTTCCTATGGAAGATTATCATGCACGCAACTTTTGTTGTACATGATGATGAAACTATTAGCGTAATAATACTGGGATTACACTGAAAGGAAAGCACCACAGACGATGAGATTTCCTTTTGACAGCACCGTTGGGAAATGCATTTAGGTATGTATGCACAGATAAACATATAGGATAAGAACTTATTCAGGAATTTGCTATAGTTTCCAGGATACGCATTTCAGATAGTATGTACTTTCATACAAATGACTTCATCCCACTGTGGTTTAGAGAACATATTCCTCCCTACATGCAGTTCAAAGTATTCCTTATCTATAAGTATGCAACTATTGTATGGTATTTTGCTAAAGCCATGCATGCATGAAACCATATTAAAGCTGCGTTAATGAAAATTTCTGGAATCTGTATGCACTTCCAAAATAATTTGCAAGACGAAAAGTATTGTAATATAATGTCATCTCAAAAATAATAATTAAGCCATTGCATCGATATGCTCCATAAATATTGCTTTATTAAGTGCATCTGTACAACTTGGACTGAACATGCTGCGTTCATTAATTTACAGCCGATTCATCATCATTCTGCAACCACGTTGCTTATTTGCAGATTTTTTATTACAGACGTAGATAAATACTTACAAGCTAAATGTATTGTTCGTTCCCGTCAGCTCTTAACTCACTAATCATTTCTTTTTGGGGTATTTAATTGATGAATTATTAAAATTCTAAAAACATTGATTCTAACATCTAACAAGTGGTTAGCACGGTGCAAGTTCATACTTACTCTGGTAAACTATTTTAAGTTTTAATTTTATTTCCACCATCCTAAGCTTGTAAAAGTACTACATGACGGTTTTGCTAATATATTTACATAACTTAAAACTAAATGTTATATAATGGATATTAAAGACGCACTACTTATACAAAGCCCTTATGATTGTCCGTTAGCTACTAGCGTGGTCATTTCTATTTCGTAAATATAGAATCCTTGTCTTGCATGAGCACAAATACAGTGTAGGAGTATCTTTAGTTCTTCGTAGATTGGAAACTTACTGACCCGAGTAATTTGACAAGCACGTGCTTCTGAAAGTGGTTAGAATCATAATACTATACAGCCGCCGTGTGCTTTGTAACAGTAGATATGCTTACAAAACACAAAAGAGCACTAAGCATGCAATCATGTTGACGGTTTTACTCGAGCATTACAATGATTTTTATAATGCCAATGATGTTGCCATGTTGAAAGGCTACTATATACATACATAAATATGCCTATGCATGTATGGCTAACATGCAGGAAGTCTCTGCAGGAAATATATTCAAGCATAATGTGTAGGCGGTTATGTGCGAATAGTGTGTATAGATATACTCGTGCATTACTATCTACTTATAGTAGTACAGTAGCTCTAAATATGCTAAACTTAGTATAATACTGAGTATGCATATCTATACTGGATATATTCCGAAAATCCTTTGTAGGTCATAAGGAGAAAGTGAACAAAGCAGGGTTCCACAAGTTGAGCTGACTGAACTCCATAGCAAGTATTGTTAAAAAATGAACAGTTCCGATTTACATAACCTTTGGCACATAAAAGCTCAATTTGCCAACCATTTTAGGGAATGGTCATGAAAGAGAGAGAGAGAGAGAGAGAAAGCGTCCTGCTACTCAGGAATAACTTACAATGTGGGTAATAACAGCGTTTGAACACATTCTTTCTAGACTTTCTTTCTTATTTCCACGAGCAAACTAGATTAAGTGGCTGTGACACGAGTTTCTATTTCACTGACTCAATCAACGCAACTTACGATTACTATACACACAGTCAAAATCACTGGACCTCGACGTGGTTGGTTACTCGACGAAACTGTGAAATTGAAAGAGCAACTTACCATGCTAATCTATACACATTAAGCAACTAATTTGTAACCTGTTCACATTCTGATCACAAGGGTGTTTCATGTAGCATTGTACTTTTTAGAATTCAAGGTTTTCATGCTGATTGAGTCCAAACACAGAAACACACTTTCTTAAAGCTGAGGACGACACGATATATTACTTGCACATGAGTAAAAGGTGATCATGCTTGTATATAAGCACCTAAAAATATCTGTAGATGAGTTTGTAACTTTTAAATACTCACGTGAAGGAGCAACACTGCAAGTTTAATCTATAAAGCTAGGAGAAAAATACTGCTGGATGTTCACTTACCTATGACGGTTAAATTGACTTTAGAGTTTCTTGTTGGCGATTTAAGGAAATCCACCCGACATCGATAAAGTCCAGCGTCGCTCTCACTCACCGTATCGATCGACAGGACGGCTGGTTCACTGAGGGTTCGAAAATATGCTCGCTGGCCGAGCAAAACCTCATTTTTCGCATGGTTTCCCGGGTGCGTCCGTCCATCGTAACTGCAAAAATTTCCAAGAGAAAACCATTGTCAAACTAGATATGCTTTAGAGATGAACACTGAGTGAGTCTCAATATAACATTATATATTGCACATACCCCAATTTTATATTTTTAGTCAATATAAGCACTCGGAGGAAATATTCAGTAAAACCACATGTTCTTCAAAACCATATATCAAAAACGTGTTCGGATGGCTGAGTTCCCAAAAGAAATAAAGAATTTCCTTTTTAAATACAATATACTTACACACTTTGTATAGCTTTCCAATATCCCTTATTCGGTCAACCTGAACAGTTTTTTTATTTTTAGAAACATAGTAATTACATACATCACTTTGTATACGTACGTCATGTCTATACAGTGATAATGACATTAAGGAAGTAGTGCTTGAAAGCAATGCGACGCTTTTTTACAAACAGAAACGTCCATATATATTTCTTCCAGAATCTACAAAAGAATCCGATGCAATTTGAAGTTATTTAAGCCCGGCTTATATAACAGAACTGGAAATGAAGCATTCATGAGTAATTCCACCGGCACTTTATTACATTTTGCAACTACAAAGGAGTGGAGTAATTTTTTTTCCTTTTCCATAATCAGCTCCTACAATGCACTACCTTAATAAGGTTAAGTTCGAAAAGAAGAAAGACGTACAAAATGTATTTTAATGTATGTACAGTAGTGTATGGACTTGTATATATTTATATGTAATTAATTTCAAGTATTATATTGTACTTATAGCATTTATTGTAATGGTATATTCATCCAACACATATTACATACCGGAAACTGAATTCCAAAAAAATTAAAATATTCTTACATACTAGCACTTTTAAGTTCAAAGCGTCTAATCAAATACATATGGCAGGTCATAATGACTAAAAAGCCTTTTCTTCACGATTGCTTGCACAAGCACCGGTGTTTCTGCTCTTCAGTATCACTCAAGTGGGTGTATCTTTAAGTGCTTCAGAAAAGCTGTGTATATATTCAATTGTCTCCAGTGCTCTTACTGTAGAACGGTGCTTTTAAAGAGATCTTAAAAAAGATGTTAGAGAATGTGTGAGAAGAAAATGAAAACGAAGCTACAATAAGAAGGGAGAGGAGAAGAAAGTTTTTCCTCCCATTGCGAGTAGAACAAGAAATAGAAAAAACCATATATAAGAAAAGGAAAAGGAGCTGAGGTCCTTGAGAAAAGAAATTGAGAGATGATTACGGAACACATTTCTTCCTGACACGGTGTTAAAATTAATGAAATTAGCATTTTTCTTTTTGATATCATCGAATGAGATCTTTTAGAAGCCAGTCAATTGTGAAATGAACCAGGCGAGAGGAAAAAGGAGTGCAGTCTCCGCAGAGAATAATGAAAACCCTTTGAGTTTCAGTTGAACCAGCTGTAGTGTATGTATACAGATACCTGTACTGGTACATAACTGTATGCCATCCATTTCTCATGTCATTGCACATACATATAAAGACACCTACTTGTGTCTAGTGATACCATTGTAGAGTGTGTGTCTATGCAAATATCCATCTCAATCTCAGGCATCTTGCGTCTATGTATGACTTGTCGTAGATCCTATTTCTAATGTTAGGCGTTCCTTGCGTAAATGAACCTCCCAGAGGTTTCAATAGTCCAAGTCTTTTACATATTTTGAACGAAATTCATACCTGCTCCAAAGTATAAGTATATACTCAACTATATACGTTACTATGTACGAATATCTTATGTATGTACATCCACAAGCACACATGACCATGTCATGAGTTGAAGCAAAAGAACTGAATTACTGAACCAAAAAGCTTCGAAGATGGATGGAGAGATAGACAGATAGAGATAGTTGCTTTCCAAACTACTAACGCTCTCACACTGGCAAGTCAAATAAGTGAAGACTGTAAAATGTATAGTGTAACTCGCAATCTTTCTTCTTCTTCTCCCTCTATCTCTTTCGCTTCCTACAGATACAAATACGGCTCCCTTTTCTTACCAATCTATGAAAAACTATGCAGGAGCATTCAAATGCCATTTTATCGTCGGGATGGTTGGCTGGTTTCCTTTTAGACAACTTCTTCATGTATATAAGCTTGCTTTCAGTTTAAGATGCAGATAGTTCTGCTAGCTTGGAGATAGATACATATAAATATATAGTTCTGACATTGAAATATAGATATAGTTACAGGTTGCTTGTATAGAGCTATATGCATGTCAGTGCATTTTTTACGTGGAAACAAGACAGGTTACTTAGGTTTGCAAGCGGAGTGGAACCAACAATGTGTTCAGCGTAGATATTCCAGCTACAAGTATAGACTAGTGCTGCGGCGGTTTCTGGTTTTTCTTGTGACTTTCTTTACAGTTTTCATTCTTACAACTACTCCGTTTTGTTGTTTCGAGTTTAGAACAGAATGGTCTTGAAGTTAAACGTTTCACTTGGAGGATTTGCTCAATGGAGGTTTCAATATTAATTTTTGAAGCTTCGGTGTTTGTCCGCAAAAATCTAATTTATGTACATAAAGGTAGCTGCAACTTAAATAATTTTTTATTTATAAAACACAAGTATATAAATATTTCGACAGCCTATGACTTTCAACATTTTATTGATACTGGGTTGATAGTTGGGTTACGATACTGGCTAAATAAAGTACTTCCTGGGGTTATTTTTTCCCAAAATAAAAATAGCTTACTAGACACACATTCAGTTTTTCCAATTTAATTCAGTTACTCGGGGCTTTTCGATGCATTTGCTTTCTGCTAAACATGAATGAATCTGCGCTACTCTATAGTAGCAATACTAGGTACATTTGTAATCCCACTGACTTCACTCATAATCGTTTTGAAAACAAGTACACAACAAAACTAGTGCATTATCCGTATAGGTGAATTGTGAATTACATTTTCTTTACTAGCTAGATATGCTACGAAATAACGCTGGCCCGAAAAAACACATCGGACAGAATCACTAACGAAGTGTAACCTGTTTGGGAGTTCGTGTGTTTCTTCCTCGACATAAAAATAAATACAAAAAACATATTTTAACATAGAAACTGCAAAAGTTTTCCTACTCTTGTCCCTTTCAAGTTCATATGCTAGAGAAAATAAAAAGCCGAATGAGCCATAAAAGAAAAAATTAAAACAATAAAACTATTTTAACAGTTTCCCCCTTTAGTTGAGTGCCTTACTTTTTAGTTCGCATTTCCAAAGGAAAACGTCGGCGGGATCGAAGGAGTTACAGTCTTTCAACCCCGAGGCTTATACAATGAATGTACGTACATCTACATCGGCTCCATGAATCACATAAATGTAATGCAATATCTTTTACTAGTTTTTCTTGTCACCGGAGGACACCCTCTAAAATGCGGTTGTGCCCTATAAAGATTATCAACTGTACATTGTTCAATCTCTTGTGATATCAAACAGAGTTCAACCTTGTGTGTTACATTTTTCTCATGAGTAAAACTATTTTGATTATGTGTAAATGATTTAAAGCTTTAACAGTTCCTGTGTATGTATTATAAACGACGGATTTTTCTACATCCTTTAGTACAGTTCAGCCATATGTGTGTAGAAGGGTTACCATATTTACATTCCCAAGATGAACGAGGAGATTACGGAGGATAAATATGTCACTATACATACACATATACTTCTAGAGAATATCGACTACGCTAAGCTATATGAAAAGGGAGATCGAGCTGGCCGCAGTTGGCCAGCGACTGATATTTTATGTATAACAACAAGAATGTAGTGAGCGCATATTTACATTTGGGAAGAAGAGTAATGCATCAAGGACAAAACCGTATTGTCTATGTATCTCTTTTGCAAACACAAGAAGGGAAGAAGAAGCATGATTGATTCGTCTCATTTTCCGGCAGCAATGCATCACTCCCAAGCACGTATGTAGCTTTTACATTGAGACTCCCGCACCACCCGCATCCGGTATTGCTTTTGTCCAGACGCTATTCCTGCTTGGACGAAATTCTAGCCTACGACAAGTTCAAGTGTATTATAAATACAGTGACGCAAAGCAAATAACTTATCGTAGGAATAAACAAGAGGGAATACATAACGAATAATGTCTCGGCTTAAGCTATGTAGGTAGTAGGTATACAGACTATGGTATAGGTATTTAAACTTTGTTTTGATAGATGTATCTAGATTTCCGTATATTTTCACTTGGTCAACATGATGCTTTATGTGTGGCGATCACTTTGTATAAAGCTCGTAGTTTCCTACACTGCCCCGCAGTTGACATCTGTAATAGTTCGGAAGCTAGGCACTTAAATTGTTTTGTTGGTCTTGTTGTCTACACTAGTTTTGCGTCAGTGCAGCTTAGTATCTCTTCTCAACATAGTCGTCAGACTATGTTGAGCGCACATTCTTATTAAATGTATTTCCAGGGTGGCCACCGTAAGATTTACATAAACGTACATACAGTTTTGAGTTTGTAGGTTAAAAACTAATTATTATTTACAATGTATTTGTATCTATTATTTCAAATCTGGTTGGAAGTTGTAAAATATGCCATGCTTCAGCACCATTTAAATAACATTGCAATGTTAACCGAGCAGACAGTGAAGAATTTATTAAATTCCGTTCATCTTAATTCGAGTCAACACGGCATTTATACATAGGATTATTTCACTATTTCCCTCTTATTATTAACTGTGTCGTCTTGCTGAAGACGAAGTTGAGAAGAAGTAGGAAATCGTATAGCATGACAAAAAGTAATAATCCTCTGGAGATTATGCTACCCCTCCACTTAAATCCCGTTGCTGCTATGGAAACCGGAGTCATTAGAGAACTCTCAGCATCTCTCGTTTACTCCAAGTAGTCATTTCAGCTGAATTTACTGTTCAGCCTTGTGCAGGCAGTATGCTCATAGCAAAGAAGAAATGAGGAATGTTTAATGAAAATCCCAGTGCCCATATAAGATAGAGATATCTCTAACTCGATAAAATCGTAGACTGGAACGTAGAATATTATTTCATCATTTTACATAATGGTTTTTGTAATAAACTCCCAGGCTCGTTTATTATTGAAGTATATTATTACTAAATTTATATAGAAATATTTACTAAATTAGTTTTCAATGTACATACTGTTTAAAAGCACAAAATATGAAGAGTTCAACAGCCGCTGCGGGATCCACTGTATTAAATATATGACCGCTTCTAAAGGTTAAAGCAACATATAACATACAATATAACATATAAGGATTTATGGATAGAAAATGTAAAGTATTTGAAATCTATATTGTTTTTGGTGTTGTCAAGAGCGTCTATAATTTGGTGTGAGAAATGATAAAATGAAGTTTTCTCTGACAGGATTTAAATCCCTAAAAAAGAATATGTTTAAATATAACCCAGACTGCTGGTATGTGCATGTGTAGAGAAAGTTAAAGTTTTAGTCTGACGACAAGTCTGGGAGGCTTTCTTGAAATGCATAATTTATATTCTATGAGAATTTATCACCCTCAGTAGTCATCCTGTTAGAAAAAGATGAATATCTTTTTTTTCTCTCTACTTACTATATCCGTATATTCCCTGCATACTGGAATTGGTGCACCTCGTTGTTGAATTTTCCCTTCCGTTTTTGTTTCACACATTCAAATGCAAGCAAGCATGAAGAAAGCGTGAAGACGTGAGGATTTTATCGACGAGTCCTTTAAAACCAGAGCTAAACAACACTTTTGTCTAGATATCGGGAGTTTGGACATCAAGTCAAATCTTGGTTCCCTTCTATCTTCTTATGGAGTTTCCAGCTTATCCTGTCAACTCTACTATCTCCAATCTCTATTCAACGTTCTGCCTCCTTGGCTTCCTTTACTCATACTTATCTTCTCTCCTGCTCTCTCAGTCCGTCTGCTTTGCTGAATAATACAAAAATACGCTGCATTTTTCTACCTACTTGTCACTTTTCCATGTTGCAAATGTATTACATATAACTTTTTAACTTTTCACTAAACCAAGGAAGCATTTAACGGGAAGGAAATCCCCGTTAATGTGTCCATTATTTACAGCTCCTCCCATCTTCATTTTAAAAACTCAATGTACAGATGTATCATTCAATATATAGGATTCCTGCCTATCTCGCTGATACCGAATTAAAATTATCTACAGCATATACCTAATAAAAAGTTTCAGGTAGCGTTGACGTTTTTCAATGGAAATATGTTGACATTTTGTACAGAAGATTTATATAGAAGATACATATACATACACAATTTTCTAACGAAATTGTATACTTTATGCTTCCAATAACAACATCGTTTGATCCTTGGCACGTATTATGACTGTAGGGTTTTTTTTGGAAATATCTTTGTTTCGTTTGATTCCCAATATTTTCTTTCCTTTCTTGTATTACAAAGCTGAAGAAAAGATGAAGGACGGAAATGATACATCCATCTTCGGGCAATGTTATTGCTTTTTGTTTTCATTCCAATGCTATCACTATACATACAAATAGCTGCTATATATCCTTGAGGACTTCTTCACACCACCGATAGTGTCTCTACACAGTGGACGGCACTCTTTCCTGGTGTTCATTTCACTATTTCCATACACTTATGTTTGTCTCCGTTGCGGAAAAACTTCAATATTCCAGTATTCAAGTCAACAAGAGGTCCACAGAGACTTTTGACAATTTCTCATAAAGTTGCTGTTTCTTTAGTAAAACGCACATGTTGTTTGCCAATCAATCTTCATCTTCCTGTGCATCTCGAATGAAATCTGGGCGGCTGACTGACTCTCCTGTCATTCCTCTGGTGTTGTCAACTTCGACGAGGCTCAATTTCACCAGAAATACTTTGTATTTATTTTGTATGTATGTATCTATCCATCTATATATATGGCTACTAATAGAAACCAGGAGAGATGGAAGCCTGCAGATTGTGGTTAGCTTACCAAGTCCTCACCCCATCCATCTACACTAGATGCTTTCTTTATGTAGAGCTAACTACGAGGCTCTATAGCATAACACCTGTTTTAATATGCGGAACTGTAGCTGCAAGTATGGTTAGGTTGACAATGGCCGTTCAAGTAAGTTTGACGTGTACACATGCACTGTAGCGTGAAACGTACTTGATGTTCTAAATCTAAACATTTTACACTTTTGTACATCACATGTAGACATGCACTTTGCATATTCAAAGCATGACCAGTGAGAAAACTTTGTTGTTGGAGAGCTGAATATTATGTACGTGGAGATTTATAAATACTATCAGAGTGAAGTAGTAGACTAAAATTTAACCAAGATTGGGAAGGAACCAAGAAAATATAACCTGGAGAATCATTAAACAACGAGTAGAAGATACCAAGAAGATACTACGGTTATGCATACCTAGTAACCATAACAGAAACAAGCTGGAAGGCATCTGGTTGTCACTTGGTAGAAGAGTACCTCATTCCGGAATAAACGGTCGTCCTTTGTGTCAACTCGCAGTTGGAATTTCATTACAAACTATAAATCTGCAGAAACTTTTCGTCAAATTGAATGAAAAAAATTTGAGATGGAAAAAAAGAGAAACCTGAAAAGAATCAACAAAGCAGACCAAAATTCTAAACTTGGATGGAAAGGAAGTGAGTGTGAGAAAGACAGGAGAGAAGAGAAAATCTCCAGGAGTAGGACTATGCTTTTGGGCTCTGCTTTGGTAAGTATGAGGGATTTAGCCAGACGACACGGAGTAAGTTTCGAAGAGAAGAGGCGAAAGAACAAGAAGAAAAAAGATAGCCGAGGAAAAGTACTGAACTAAATGTGTTTGAAGGCTAGTAGCTACTTCATACGTCAACATGCTTTGCGTTATAAGAACCACTCCTCCACACGCAAAGCCACTCTCACACGTTTTTACATAGGTATATGTATGTCGTAGCAGGTAAGTCGGTGGAATGTACAAACGTACATGAGAGGACTTACTCAGAGCAAGCTCTAGTTGAAGAAAAACGGGAGAACTCATTAAAAGAAAATGGAGTCAGAGAATTTGTTGGATGTTGCCAGAGATTATTTGAAACGCTGAATAAGGTTGAAAAGAAACTTAAGTATCCTTGAGAAAAGTAGCCACTATTGAATCAACTCCTCTAGTTTTTCCAACCAGCCTCCATTACATCCTTCTTTTAAGTCACTTACTTAAGACAGGTTTTTGGCTCCGCAAAGGTGAGTTTAAGAGGGAAAAAATCTTTCGGAGTAGGCAAACGGAGTGAGAGAGAAATCGAGAGGGAAACGAAATACATAAAAGGAAAAACTCAAGTTGCAGAAAAGCTACTGCAGAGAAAAGTATATAAGACACGTAGTCCTCAGTCAGAGAAGGCGTCAAAGGATGACGCTTCATCTTGATTCAAACCTTAGACCACAGCACGGAAGGATTTACAGACTAATCAGGCCAAAGAGATTTTTTCGCTCTTATTATTGATTACACTGACGAGGCTAATAGTACAAACACAAAAGTGTAGCTGAGTTCCAGAACCTACCATGCAAACTGGCTGTTGAACATATCTAGTTAACATAACTACACGTTTAACATAGGCAACACAACTTCATATTCAACCCATTCAATATTACTCGATACATATTCAAAACATTCAACATAATTTCATGCTCATCACATCCACATACTTACATGTTCACAACATGCAACATAACTTTATTTCTAACAACAGTCAACTCAACGGCACGTTCAACCGTTGCAAACTCATGAAATCCGTAGAAAATTAATAACTCCCACATGACTTCACAATCAACAACAACAGTGACATCCACTGACAGACGACGTTTCTCCTTACAAATACTACATCACAAATGAATGTATGCGTATGTATGGCTTTGAAATGTACATATATGTTCAAATCACAATCATTCTTCCTAAATCAACATCCTGTGTTGGTTTCTATTTATCCGAAAAAGTTATCTCCTGAGGATAATGCATTTTAGGAAAATTCGGTGACAGAACTAGTGTAATAATGTTAGTGGGATGGGGGTTATGCGGGTAAGAGTTCTAATGAATTGTTTCATATACACATGCGGAACGACAGAGGAAGAAACGTGGAGCCACAGAATAAATCTGAGACGATGACTAGCATGTTCATTAGAGTCTTTTGAGAAAATCCAACGCAAGTATACGTAGTTTTGAGGAAAAGGGGTAATCCTTTTCTCCTCGAGAAAAGGATTTGCTGTCCTCAACTTTGTTCACCACCGAAAACTTTTGACAGGGTTCGCCTCACTCAATGCAATGGCTGTCGCATGTACGCTTATAGCAAATAGTGTGATAGAAAGTCTCGGAATATTGTTAGTTAACATAGTTAAATATAAGTAGATACACCTATGATGGTCGTTCACTATGCTAAAATGTAATAGCATGTTATACTAAATACATTTATGCTTTGATATACTTATATGCAGATATGTAAAGGATGCGTAGCTATTTACATTATAAATGCAAAAGCTTCTGCATCATCGTCATCCTATCTTGTCTCTTATTACTACTGGATGAAGAGCAATAATGACAAAACAGCTTAATTGTCGTTTCACCCCCTCGTCTTAAAATTTCTTTTACGTGTCGGTAGTTTTCTTGAGATCTAGTAGAGCGTTTTCCTTCCAGCAATCCTCCAATAATAAAAAGCTCGTTTGCGTTATATTCTGATTTGTTAATTTAACTGCCTAATGAAACAAAGATTTAAAATACAACCCTTTTATAAACACTTTTTCAAAACACGAAAATACTTTAACGCAAGAAAAACATTTCCAATTCCAATGTATAGGAATCGTAAAAAGCTTTGCATTAAAAAAAGAAAGAGCATGTCGAGCTGTGGCAACCTGTAAAACCTGCTTTCCTTGTATGTGCAATTGTGTAATGAAGTCATCGAGGCATGGAACTGGTTGAGTCACGTTATGATTAGTAAAACCCCAACACTCAGTCTCTAACAATTTGTACAAATCATTGAAAAATAATAGGCTGACAGTATGACAAGTCAGCCTTAGTGGTTTAAACCGTATAAAAACACCTGGTATTGGCAAAATATATAGGTTTCCTCTGTTCCCACATCATTCCACGTTTGAGTCACCCGCCCTACTCCTAAACTTTCTTCCCAGTATTTGTATTACTCTACTGTAGTATTTGTTCTACTACATATTTGTATTATACATCTTAGCCGGTATTTTTGAACTTTCTCTTTCATCCCGGTTCCAACGTTTAATCCAGTTCTTCAAACCACTCATTGAGTCTTTTCTAGGAATACACACAAGAATATTCGTGGACAAGCAGCTACTACACACGAAGTTTCCGGTGAACTGTTTGATTAGATGGTGAGGAGGAGTGCGTGAAAGAAATTCAGCGGCGTGTGAGATGAAAGAGCGTTGGAAGTCCTTTAATAGAGGCAATCCAACGAAATACTACCCTTGGAAGGAACGAAATGCGTGAAAAATATCGATGAAATCTACAGAAAGAGTGAAATGAGGGCACGAGGAACAGCTTGTCTTAGCCATTCAGCCTTCTGGTTTCTCTTTCCGGATTTTGCTATTCTGCTGGTGCTGGTAGTGGTGCCGCAACAGAAGGAAAGAAGCACTGGGGTTTGTATGCTTGAGCTTGAGAGTATACATAGAATGCTCCTCCATAGTCGAGGCCCAAGCATTACTATTACGACCATCATCGCTGGTCGTCATCAACGGAACGACATCCTATTGCACCTCTTAACTCAAAGCTTTAGCCCTGTTATTACTGTTACACCGATTGCTAATAGTAGGAACGGTGCCTATGGGCGCGGACGAGAGAATACATTAGTAATAATCCATAGTTCTTCAGGGAAGCCGTAGCACCTCGTTAGGGATTCTAAGTACACCAATAAATTTTACCATTCATTCATATCTCCACTAGGAAAACTTCCCTGACCAACTTATACTCACAGCCTACACTCACATCAGACTATGTAACAGATCGTTCGTAATTTTAGAGCCAAAGAAATCGAAGCTAGCGCTGAAAAACCTAATTTTCCTTATGAACACCCGTTGCCATTTTGCGTAAATAAAGCAAAATTGTTTTCATAAATACGACAAATTGTTTGCATTATTCCTTTTATTTCTCGCGAAAGTGTAATCATATGGTTAAAATAATCTTTAATACAACATGTTGTTTAACAATATTATGGTGGGCTAAAAATGAGTTTTCCACAGATAGAGCACTGAAACACGATAGAGCACTGAAACACGATAGAGTATATGTACTATTGACTATGTACAATTATATTCCAATTATAATGTGAGTTCTGAAAAGACCAGACAAACCCAAAGACACGAAATAAATAAGCCTCCATCACAACTGGAATTCCCTACACACAGATTGTGATGATAGGAATAAAATGATAGATTAACAGAGTGGAAATTCAAGTCAAGTCACATACTTTGATTCACGCTGAAGCTCTCTGTTACAGCATTAACATATGTATGTAGCTTTGCAACATTGGTTTTTAGCTTCTCACACAACGTGTTTTGACTTGGGCGCGTATAAAAACATTGCTGTGGATGTGCGTGGGTATATGATAAATATTTTTGTTTCCTTGGGTGCTTATAGAAAGCTAATGCAAAGTAGAATATTACGGTGAGGATAGAAACGGGGTGTATAACGTTCGTCCAAGAATTCCAATTTACCCTCAACTTTCCGTATAAAACACACAGACACATTTATTGGACGGAGCTCGTTTCCGCCTCAAAGCTTACAATAGCAATGGTAATAGAAAATACTTAGGCCAAATAGTTGTTTTGTTCCTCGAATATGTCAGTCAGATTAGGAAACGTATCATTACACCGGGAAAAAACACGGAGTTATCTCACCATTATTGACAACTATAGTATTGACATGGGTGGGTGTGTATACAATAACATCTAGAAAGCAGGGAAAAGATTGGTAGTACAATTGCAATCTGATATAACTCCACTTACATGTTTGTTTATGTGTGCTTGTCACTATTATCGACAATACATGAGCAATGGAATACTCACCATGTACTGAGTACAAGCAATACAATAGTGCTTGCACTGCTATACGAAAGAGCAACTTGAGGAAAGGTCCTATGCTATACATTATTCACGTCTACATATAACAGACACTAAAGAGAATGGGAACTGAGAAAGCAGAGAAAGAATTCATTGTTTTCACAAGTACAGCAAAAATTCTCTCCCTTTTCCAACACAATCTATTTCTGCTTAACTGACATCTCATATCCAATTTCTTCGCCGGTATCTTCCTTGTAGCACATTTCTTACGACAGTAGGCACCTTGACAGTATAAAATACTTATTTGTCCCAATATATAGTGAATAGTCACATGAAATGCAATCGAAAGAAGAACTTGTGTTGTGAAGAACCAAGTCACAATTTCCTGCTAAATTGGTAAACATTCATTTCCAAAAGTGCTTGCTTGAACAATGAACTTTTACTACTTAAACATCGGATTACACCCTTAGGAAAGCATCATAATCTAGATGGAAGATGCGTTACCAAAAACAGGAGCGACACGCAAACAACACACGTGTACGTTCCGTCGTTGTTTATATTGTTAGTTCAATGTTGCATTAGCTCCTAGTTGTCTGGCTTCTGCTGTTTCTGCGTTCATTCGGAAAACTGGGTTGCTATTCAGTAAATAATACAATCATGCTGACGAATAGGATTCAGATTCCAGAATCCAGAAAGTATAGATTCTTAAAAGTACTAATTATATACAAATATAATGACTACATCAGCAAGCAAAGGCTGAACTAGACAAAAGCTAGAAAATCACCTAAGCAGCCAAAATGATTGCAGAGACAGCAAAAAATGTATAATCAGATCGTATTCTGCTGGCCTCGTATAATTTCTTACTGAAAATCCCCGCCCGTACTACCATAATCGTTTGAAGATGCGTTGAGATTTATTTAGTTTTAGACAAAATTTTAATCAGTTCTCGCTAATTGGTGCATTTTTAAATATTTGTTTTCAAGAGCAAACATCTTTCAGGTACAATTTGTGGGACAAAGTGTGGGTAATTGAAAAGTGTTTAGATTCTTGTTTATTATTAAAATATTTTATACATTTTTGGAGTCAACCATTCAATTCCCACAAACTTTAAGTACGTATGGATTAAATTATTGTAATGTTTTCCAATCGAGTTGACACTTTTGGATCTGTTGGACATTTCATCTGAATGTCGATACAAGACCCGAACGTTTTTACCAATAAAAGCGAAAACGTCAATTTTGGCCATATACATACATGTAAATCAATAATTCACTTTATTAAAAGAAAATTAACTTTTTGAAATAAATGTGTAAGTTCGTGATACCCAAAAATAATTACTGCAACCAGCACGAACGTATGAATATAGTGACATGGTTTTTCCTCATAGTAGAAGCAATGGGGAAATAACGCTCTTGACTACTTCAACCTTATGTGGTTGGTGGGGAAGTTAAAAAAGGAGAATGGAAATGTAAGTAAGTATATGTCAAAGATCAACAATTTTGTGTGCAAGTTTTCTCGAGACTTTTTTATCACTTGCTTTATCATCCACTTGGATCTAAATCGACCCTCTCAACTTATGCGCTATGTCTACCAAACCTCCTACAACATATTTCCTATGCTCGGCTTCCGTTTTACACTCTCTCCTTGGCCTTGTTTCCTCGGAATGGTCTCGTATACAGAATGCACAAAATCGCAATGGTCTTATGGATACTGCCGTATACATGTATCTACAAATATGTATGTGATTACAATTTGGACGCGCCTTTGCAGACTTGGCTGTACTGCTGCTATTCTGACGAAAACAGTGTAGCGACGCTCATATGACAAAACCTTAAACTGCATGGCTAAACAACTAAACCCTCTTCTGTGTGCCAAAGCGACAAAGCCTTCACTAGTAGGAGAAAGCACAACAACCTCTAACCATAAAGCGAAGCAATACAACCTTCAAATATATGGGTACAACAACAAAGCCATCTTAGACCTTCGAGCAACAGAAAATTCGTTCTGAACTTCAAGTTAAACAAAACTGCTGGAAACCTATGGCGAGACAAAAACCCAAAGCAAGAGGTACAAAGTAAACAAAGAAAGCCAGATGAAATGAGGAGACAGTTTTCTCAGTGGCAATTGCTGAATTGCTCCAAGTCAGCTGAACAATTGTATCTGCATAATTGTGCCTACGTTCCAGTCATTCAAATGTTTATATATTATGAAGCACACGCATATGTATCAAGCCAGCGGTAAAACGTGATGACTTTTTGCACCAGGATCTACAACAAACATGCAAACTTTGAATGAAGAATTTGCTTTATACCCTTTTCAGTGCAAATATGTGTAAGTTCATTCTTATGTACAAACATAACAGTAATGGCATACTTTAAATACCAAAATCATATTTTATTAACGAAAGCTTCATTTATACAGTTTAAGAATAGTAAACCCAGACATACTATAAGGTTTTTATAGCAACGTCTTATTGTATGTATATAGTAAATGTAAACAATGCATCTAGCTGTATATTGCATGCAACAAATTGCTCGGACTATTCAAGTCTGTGCTCTTTCTCTGCTTTTTTGAACTCTCTTTTTGGCTCGCCCTATCTCCTGAGCCATCCAGTAGCAAGGGGAAACTGTAAGGGGAACTTTGGACTGGGAGAGTAATAATAACATTGCTAAAATGGCACGTACACAGTATTATCTGTTGTGAACAAGCAGTATAAACATATCCGTAAGTCTTAGTGTATCACAATACAAATGATGTACATACAGACTACCTAACAAGAACTACTATAACATAACTAAGAAGCTCAAAACAATTCCTTCATGACTGTTCTTTATCCCGTAGAAATACATTTGACTTGGCTCGTGCAAAGCCCAGAGCTTCAGTAGTAGCCACAGTTCATTTCGTAGAGCAAGTCCCAACTTGACTTGGCTGTTATTATCGTGCGTCGGAGATGGACGGACACTCGTACGCTTTTGATACGCATCGTATCCTTTTGCAGTTTAGTGTAACTACGTTATTTACAAAAGTTCACAGAGAAGCTGGAAACAGCTACACGCACGAAAAACCATTTTATCGTACAAGTTCAATGCTTTCTTTTGGTGTAGATGTATATTTATATAATTTACTATCCCGTATATATCATTGTCTTTCATTTGCGTATATTACTTCCAACCCTACTTGCATATCCATGCCTTCTTCTCTGTGTGTGCGTAGTATATACACAAACATAAGAAAGTCGAAAGGAAGGATGAAAGAAAGGGCTAGAATAAAAAAACAGTCTTGTTTTTCCTCCGGACTATTCAACGCCTGACTCCTTATTATTTCTAATAGACATGCTTACACCCATTGGAATTTTGACTGCGTGCATGTTCACATGCCAAACCTCCAGACCAATAGAGTATGTATGAAGTGTCTTATTATAGACCCTAAGCTCAGTTCCGAGATAGTGCGAAACAAGCGAGCGAGCGAGCAAACCTTGCTTTCTATTTAACTCTTACGAGGGTAGTTCGAGCGGGAAAGTACATAAGGGAGAGAGCGGCGAAGATTAGGAAAACACAAGAAGGAAATGCAGCTCAAATAGATCCCGAGTGAAAAGAAAGAAGCTAATTTAGTTCATCTTTTCCCAACCAACCTCTCCCCCTTGCAGATTTTTCCTCATATTATTCCTATCCTTATTTGTCTCCAAGTTGATCCTTTCCTGTACTTATCTCCTTATGCCTTGAATCATCATATTAGAAGAATCATCTTGTGGCTCATGTACGATACATAATCTGTATTCTGGGAAGATCATATAACTATATACATAAATTTTGCAAGAGCTCGTGTATAAAGTAAGCATGCATAGTGCATCTTAAAGCCTGTAGGGGCTCATGTACGCTACACATCCTAACTAGCACATACATACAAACCTCACAGGCCAGGCAAATGCTTATGCTTGTCTTGTGTACTATAAGGTACCGGAATACCTCATTTCCTAAAGGTTCAAAATACCTTGTATGCTGTATAAAGTAAGAAAATATGGCTCGCTATGTGCACATTATTTCAACTAGTCGGCGTATGGCGGCTCGAAGACAGTCGGCGCATTAAGGAAAGTTGATGCAAGGCAAGATATTTTGTCTGCTGTATTTACAAAATAAATGCAGGAAACTTTCTATGCTTCTTGCGTACTCAGCGTGGATGTGTAATTCAATCCCAAAACCGCATGTACAGCATTTGCACTCGGAGGCGGGTTGACTGTGGGTGTATGTGTAATGTCAGGACGGAAGTACATAGCTTAAATAAACCTATACTAACTATAAGATTATGGTTTTATAACATTTTCAGCTTGTTTATAAAGTTGAAAATATAATAAAGCGTTGACTGCGAGTGTATGATGGTGAGTATAAAGCTGTAGTTACATTACATAACGCTGACTGTGACTGTAATAACGTTGCACAAACCCGGTCCGCCAAACGGAACGGCACAGACGGCATTATGAATGTTGTTACTAGTCACATAATTAAGAAGAAGGTAGCGTGGCTGCTCCAATACGCAGTAGGCATAGAGATAAGTTACTTTTCTCATCAAAATCAATTAAAATTCTATCTGTTGTTCTTGTTGGGATCCCATCATTTCAAGGCACTGTGTCTCTTGTGCATGAACAAAGGAAAATTAGCTCGACTTAAATCTCTTTCTGGCTCACTTACTCAATTTACTCATGCCACTACATAAGAACCTAGTCAATTATACAGAGATTTGCAAACAATGTAGAGTTGCAGAGTGTGTAGTATCAAACATACAGTTATGTAAACTATAAAAGAAGAAATTGGTAAAATATTTAGTTTGAACTCGCAAGCCATAATATATGCACCAACATCTAATTCATTTCCTTCCATATTGTAAAGTACGTAGTTGGAATTCGCAAACGCTAACATATAGTAACAACAACTAATTCATTTTGTTCCTTATTGTTTATTACAACTCTTGTGCCTAAATGTGAACAAAGTGATAATTTATAGGCAGTTAGTTCTTATTTTGATGGATACAGTTTGAGCATAATATAGTACCAGACGCTACGTGCCTGAACAAGTTATTTTATATTTCTCACAACCATAGTAGCTACAACCAAAGTCACATCTCCGGTCTGGCTGCATACTTTGCAAAAATAAGAGTTGTTGAGAGGCAACGTACTTTCAATAATATGTATGTATAGTTACATATTTAGTTCTACATTTAAGTTTACGTCAAATTATCCCCAAAAGCAAATTTGCACAAAAGACGGGATACTGTGATACGTAATTAGCTGAAGCCAGCTGGAGGGTTACAGATGCACTTGCACTCAAGTTGGGCAAAGGTTAAATTAATTGTAAGTAACAGCAGAATACGGTTTAAGTACACTTGAATTTCAATAGTCGCAGCAGGATGTGATAAGGGGAAAACGAAAGCTGAAATTTAAATCTTTTCACAACGTAAGAATGGTGTTTGGCCTAATTTGATTTTTGACACGGGCCTTACAAACTTTGCCTATTGAATTTGTAAAGTCAAGGAAAGCGCATACAGGTTGTGCAGTATCTGTATTAGTGTATTTCTAGTTTCTTTCTATGCAAAAGATTTTCATCTAAAGATGTCAACATACATAACCAACATTGCTGAAATTAAATTTGCATTTGTGGTTATGTTTCAAACTATTGATTTTCTTCGAATTTCGCAAAACAGTTACCTTATGTATTTAAATGTGATATTAAAATTATTTTATACATGCATTTGTATGAAAATTCTGAAAGGAGGCTTAATGAAAGTGATTAATGACAGGTGTCAATTGTACAGCGTTTTGATGTAGGTTTGAACCAACTTTCAAAGCAATAAATGTATTATTTTTGATTGCATGATAAATTAATGAAACGCGGGCACTTATTGCCTCTGTAGAGCAGTAAATTCCGTTATAGTGGCGCCCTGTGCTACTCATATGCAACTCTACTGTATTAATGATTTACAAACGAAAGACACAGAGTCTTGTGGCTGCACACAAATAGAAATTCTTGGGAATCGCCCATAACTCTCTTGGTACCACAAAGAGATAATGACGTGAATGGATTGATAACTCTTCTACAAATCAGAGAATTCACATAAGTACGGCATTTGCAATTTCTACTTAACTACAGGTATATACATACTACATCGAAGTCTCATGTATAGTTATACTGAACATAGTCAACACCTGAAACTTTTTGGTTTGAGGCTCTTTCTATTTATAGTGTAATCCTTTGGAACACAAAGAACGAAAGGCTGCCTGAATAACTAACTTCTTGCTAAAAATTAACAAAATGAAAATCTGTAAATTCAGGGATTGAAAATATACAGCTTATATTACAAACAACGACCCAATGCAAACAGCCATGGGTACTAAACTACAAACTTGTAAGCCGTAAGGCTAGATTAATGTTTGTTGACGTTTGCAATGTAACCAGAAAAACCACAGATACTAAATATAAATTAATAAATGGAACCCATTCACGTCAAAAGGTACACAGCAGAGAGATTTCTAACCTTATTCTGTTTAGTATCATAGTTCAATGCCACTGTCAATGTGCAATTCGTTCCTTGCTGCTGATGCATAATGACATTGCAGATTGGAACCTTCATGTCTACTGCACAATAGCTAATGATATTTTTAACTCAACACATGGCACTTGTGGACATTCATAAACACAAGTTCAAGTCTCTGCATTCAGATATTTATTGTTTCAGATGATCATTCCAAGGCGAAAGACAAGTGAAAAAAGAAAAGGAGCAAAAAGTAATGGTGCAAGACAAGGATGTAGACACGATCAAAGAATACCAACTTGGGAGTGAAAATTATAGGGAAGGCCTGCTAGCTTCCCTGTCCATGAATCTTTTTATCTTAGTTGGCATAGTGCTCAGATCTTTCTTTTTCATCACACAAACACAAAGGCATTGATGTTTACAAGTTTCTTGTATATATGCATGTAGTACATAAAGCTTGTATGTTACTGAAAGAAAGTCCACTAAACTCAAGATCATTCTTGATAGGTAGATACATACGTATGCACAAATGTTGTTGAATAAAGTATCTTTTTGACGCAAGTCAACTTGAAGGAGTGTTTATTCAAGTGCTGTTCAAGAGATTCTTACACACGTAGACTATATGCATTTAAATCACGAATAGAGAGGTGTTTTAAAATTAAGACAGACGTTTATCACACTGCAGTTCTAATTGTAACCATTTTCTAAATAATATCGCCCTGAAATAGTCCAGTATACCGTATATGTAAGTATACTTTTAGCAGCTCACATTTCCTGAAGTGATCAAAATCTCTGTAATAATTCATTTAGGCTTATTCCTAGGTTTAAAATGAGTAGATAATTAATCAATATTTTTTCCACAAGAAGCGGAGCAAGTGCGTTCTATAGTGTAGAATCGTAATTTGTAGCACCATAAGTATGATTAGGAGAAATAGCGTTTTATATAATTTTTAGATTACCTTTAGATTGTGGATGTTCTTTCTTGTTCCAAGAAAAGGAACATGCATTAAAACATGAATGAGCAAGGGTAGTCCGGAGTGCATGATGGATGGGAATTAGTAGAAAAGAAATAGGCGGGCTCAAAAGAAAGAGTAATACATATAAGAGAAAAACAGAAGGAAAAGTTGACTCACCTATAGATGGGCATGTCTCCGAGGTCTTTATACCAAAGAACAAGAATGGTGGAGTCGGACAAATCCGGCGGGATGATATTGCAGGGAAGCATGGCTTTTTTATGGGCCACAGCCTGCACTTCGATTACTGGACCTGATATCATCAATCAGAAACATCTTCAGTCATAAACATTTCTCATTCTATGGTTTTCTTCCGTACACAAAAGATACCTCTTGGTGAGGTCTATTATTTTTGCAATTTTTTCTTATTCCTTCATGCGATGCCATATCAGTACACATTTACCGTTAGTCACACTATGGCTATGTCGGCTCCCCCAACCACACAGTATGAATTGACCATTTTTTCCAATATACTAAGCCTTTTCATCTACATAGTCCCGACATCATAAAGGGACCCCAGTAACACTATTATCCGCGCGCACATACACATTATTTTTGTGAGGTGCACCGCTGTTGCTGACTTTGTGTAGTTACATTCTCGTTTTGGTTCGAATATACTATACACAGGATATACCACAAAAAAGTTGCTCTAACTAGACATTAGATAGTGAACCAGCGAACATTATTTTGTGTTTGTGGGACTGGATGCTTACCTTATCCTCATCTCATCCACCAGCCAAGTGAGTTGGAATCATATTAGAAACGATGATGGAATAGAAAATACCTAGTTAGCAAAGCATGTGCTCGCCCCAATGCTGTTACATTTTGCGCGCTTTTTCTTTTCTACCCGAACTTCTGCAAACATACATGTGTGTGCATACAAGCATACCAACACATGCACGTATAAAAATAGAGCTGTCAGTATAAGCATACTGCTACTGCATGACAAACGTAAATAAGCATACCGGATTTTACATATACAAAGATAACCATGTGGAAGTTTACATTCAACTTAACCACTCTGGAGCATCTACAAATAATAACTAAGGCATACTGGAAAGGCTGTTTAAGCAAGCGCAATCATACGTAAAGTTCACATACAAACTTATAGATACATAGGTATGTAAGGTAGCTCTTGCAAACATCAGCGTACACAAACACATGAACTGACGAGGTGGAACGTATATAATACGTGAAGCTGGATCATATGATATACTTTGTTACTGTTGCCACACCATTACAACGTCCCATCTAGCATTAAGAATGAATTGTATTCTGCGTAGATATTATTATTCGGTATACCTAGATATTGTGAGATTCGAAGATCTCTTTACTCCCCGCGTTACTAGAGTAACGCGTTGCTCCTTCTCCCGGTAACAACAATCACTCCAACCAAATTGTCCCATCACTCAATCAAACGTCTTCCAGACGTTTTCTCACATCATCCGATGTGAAAACGAGGACTCACTCACTCGGCTCCTTAACGGCCACATCGACAAAAGCGTGCTCTGCACTTTGGAAAATCTCTCAACCTATTATTATTATAATTTATATAATTAAATATTATTATTTATTATTAATTTCCTTTGGGACTTCGAATCCCCATCATAATTTATCATTTAGTTGAATCCAGAATTGTATTATTTTATATTATTCTATTTAATAAATAATTATTATTATCTGTGAAATTCCGTCCTCTCACGCTCACCCGCCGTCATCTTTTCTCGCTCATCCCGGCTTTTCTTCATTCTCCGGCATTAAACCTGCCTCAATATATTTACACCTGTATGCACATTATATACTATGAATATTGTGCTTTTCGAATAACCAGTATAGCCTACTACAACTTGTGTATACTGGTAAAATTGTATACTCGACTGCCTTCTAGTACTGATTATGTTAGGAAAATTATGTACACGTACATATATAAGCATTAGGATATATACCTATAAGGCAAATGATGCTCTGGCCCTGGTCTGAAGTTATTCCAAGCATTTGCAACGTTTGCGTGTAAACGCAACAAAACTACCATTAGATAACACATCAGGGAGCCCATAGCATTACCATACAGCATGGTTTAATATTCCCTGCATACATGTAGATACGTGAATTTACGGCGTATATATTGAGTGGGCATACCCAAGAAGCATTCTTTCATATATATTTACCTAAGGATTTTATGTGGAATATGAGGGAGCGGGCTTTCATGCAAGGCGACATTTAGGTCTAGTTTCTATTTTAGGTCAACATCTATTCCCATAATGCAAAACAAGATTTTAGTGTTTATACTTTGCTTTCCTCATACTCTCTCTCTTACACACATTTCCTCCCGGTCTGTTGCTATTATTGGTAGGTTTTCCATGCTCATTGCTTCTCTCCTACTGAGTGAGACTGCCGAAGACAGCAAACTTTCAACTTTAATGGCAACTACTTTCTTCCCCTGACCGATTCGTATAGTATCGAATGACCATTTCCTTACTTAACTTTCTATTTATAAATTGGAAACGATAGGCAAATACACAGATTACGGAGATGCGTCTGGAGAGCTTTTTCCTCTAAATGTATGCTATACTGCCATCCAAAGTAAGTAGCCTTGTTTGTTTATTTCTCTCAGGCTCCATGTCCTGCTTGTTGTATCTACTCTATTTTGTAAACAAGAAAAAATGACTCGGAGCCGGCGCCAACTAATGGTTTGTTTATCTTACTTTACTGTCCCTCTAGATACTTGGAGAGCGTGGGCGAAGGGGAATATTTTGTAATAATATTTTATTTTCATTGCACATTTCATCCTGTTTCCAAGGTGTGTCTGTTTTTGTAAATAACTGCGACTATTACATTATAAGGCTTTTGTAGTTTTGCAACCAGCTAGGAAAATGCAAGTATTTCCACTAAGATGTCGACATTATTCCATTTTCATGATTACGCTTAATCATACTAAATTCGCAAATATAATCAATCCTCCTTAACATATTTGACATTGATTTGACAATCTCACGTTGATATCCTTACCGATTAATTCTGGTAGAACAGTAAACGTTTGTACGAAGCCAAACAAATATATTCAAATTGCTCTAAAAACTTAAAACTGCTTGTGCATAGCTAAATTGTAAACCATGCCAAGATTTCTAATTCTTTAGTGGCGAGTGGTGACCACAAAATCTTGCCCGGAATGCATAAGTTGGAGAAACACATGTGCTTCCGCCAACCCGCAACAGCAGCGTTGTTTCCGTTGAAAATTAAAAAGCAAGGCAATGTGTTAGTGTGTCATAAGAGAGGAGGGTGGTATTTGAAATATCAAAGCTGAATGAAATCATATCAGGAAAAACATCTCAATAATGCCTACTGGAGCGGCATGGCATTAGGCACGACGAAATATCTATATAGATATAGGTATTGGTATTATATAGCTTTAGGAGGCCGGATGAAACGACAGGAGACAAATGGATTGTATCTATCAGTGGCAGCAAGATTTGCAACTTGCTTATGTAAAGTGTAAGCGATGATTGAAAGCCGGAGCTAAAAGAAACACATGTTAAGAGAAAGCCGCGGAGCAATGTTAGGAAGAAAGTCTGATAGCAAATAACTCTTAACAACAACAAAACAAAATACAAACTATGTCTTGCTACCCTTCTTGCATACTGGAATACATTTTCTCTTGCTTTGCATGCATTAAAACACTCCTTTTAGCTTGGTATATACTAAAGTGTCATTTTTTGGGGTTTGGACATACACAAGCATAAACATAGTAAAGTGATCTTTACATTGCACATATTTTGCTGTGCTCTTTATTCTTTGCATACACTAAAAATATTTCATTTTACTCGCTCCAGCCCATGATGGTCGACGTGGACAAGTTATCCCACTACAACAGAGCATCTTTCCTGTCCACGCTATAACACAAAAACAATACAGAAAAATATTCACAATGCCTCCATCAAATAATGTACTTCCAAGGGCCATAACTTGTGTGGAAAGCCCATTTATATGCTAGGTTTTCCACTACAGTGAAAATTTTCCTTTGGACACGTCCTCAAGCTGTTATTTCTATAGTGCATGAGTTTTGTGGCACACGACTGTTTTTTTATTGCAGAGGCAAAGATTTTACTTGTGCGCCCAGCTTGTCGTAGAATGCTAAGAAAACTTTTACTCCAGGGTGGTTTTTGAATTCTAAAACTGTACTACTTGGCCGTCTGATTTTCAACTGGCCACAACCAACAACAGTTGTAGATATTATTTCATATACTCTTAGCATATGTACACATTTAACTTGTTTTTTATTTCATGACATGTTTGTTCATTCCAATACGTTGTCTATGCATATATAGTTGTAGTTAATATTCAGACCTTTAAAGTTAGTATCTCCGCGTATTAACTTCATAATGCAAGAAACTTTAGAAAGCCCAAGGTATTTTTTATGGTGTCGTGAACAACATAAACAACTACAACATTGTACAAGTCGTGAACATGAATGTTGCACAATCGACCCAGTAGTGGATATGTAATTTAAATAACATACATTTTGAACGTGCAACATTTACATGAAGAATTGCTAGTCCAAAAAATTAGCAAGGGACGGCAGGGATTGCAATTCCTTTGCAGTGCAGTTCTGTCTAAGAACATGAACGTATGTTGCAATCAGTGAGCTCACCTGAGCTAGGTTAACCTACATTGTAAAAATGCGCGAATACAACCAAGCTAAAATGCATGTAAAAATCTGGGCATCTCCGAACAGTATAAATTTTCATAACTTCATATTTCTACACGCAGACAAATGTACCTCCACCCGCACACAGCTCAATGAACTGAACTTCCTATGTAAAAGTCCTAAGTTGATCAAAGAATCTAGCATATGCACTTATATGTATTACATACATAAATTGTATTCTTGCGAGGGAGTTGCTTTGAAGTTTTGAGCGGACAATTCAAGCAGAAATGACTTTACATGGGTAGAGATGAGAATACAAACATAGAAAACTTCTGGTTTGATCAAATAAAAGCTTCATAACGTATATGTAAGCATAGCAATATCACGATTCCGAGAAAAAATATTTTTTTCTGACACTCTCAATCAAAGATATACTCGACGGACGCTTGGTTGATGGATGAGATTGTAGGAAAATGCAATAACGTATAGGAAACTATAATGGAATAACTTGAAATAAGTGCCAGGGAACCGTTGGAAGCCGGTAAAGAGCATCAGTCACGTGACCTTTGCAATAAATGAGGCAATCCTCTGGAACTGAGTATAAGGTTGCGGTAACTGCAGGGGTAAAGCCAAAAATGAGGACGGAAGTGTAAAAGGCATTGCAGCATCCTTGATGCCATAACTCCTTTGTAATGTAGTCAAAGGGACTGTATATAGGGAACGTGCAGATAAAGAAAAAGAATACAATAGTCACGTTTTTATCTCCACTACTTGATTTCGCTATATTGCAAACTTTGTGAAAAGATAGGACGCGCCTCGGAGAGTCACACGCCGTGTAAAATGCCACCTGAATGACTGCCTGCAGGAAAGGTACCTAAATACAGACTTTTCTCCTAAGTTCCTATACGTCCTTTGTAAATGTATTATCATACTCTTTACAAAATTCGCATCGATTCACTTTCACATTTTTCCTTTGCTCATCGTTCAAAGTCTTGCCTCAGCATGTTAAAAAGTTTGCAGACACTGATGCATCAGTATGAAGGAGTGTTACATAGCATTTATTACTACTGGCAAGGTTTTTTTATATCTACGTATTCATTGTTTGACATTTCCAAACTTAAATTTCAAATGATATTTTCTTTTATTTTTCACAATTTGTCCCTGAATCTGAATTTACTATTAGTTAAATAGTAAAAACAGCTGAATCAACTCTTTGTCAAGTATGCATATGGAGACCTGACTAAAGACTTGCCACGGATCTTACCCCTCACTGCTTTTCCCACAGTAAAAGATTGAATTTTCAAAAGCAATAAAAGTGTAGTAGTGATGTAATCTCGGCAAACCCGAAATGGATTAAATTTCTTTAGCTTCATTTTTTACACGCAGGAATACGTAAGTGCTGTGCATGGGAAGCTATAAACCGAGCCTAAATGTAGTTCAGTTGTTCTTGAGCTTTTAATATTTATGCTAAATCATTGACAACCAGTACCCAGCCTGTGAACCCTAGCATAAACTATTTAGTGTTTATGTTTTGATAATTATATTTTTTAAATTGACATTTCATTAAAGTTCCATAAGTACTAAATACTTTGATACATACATATAGGTGTTGCATCTATATATCAAGACTATGGAAGTTAGGTAAAGTGGTGAAACAAGCAATTTAAACCATAATATTTAAAAAAAGAAGTCATGAACACATGCTACTGGAAAATTGTTTGTACATAAACACACTCCTAATCACTTGAAGCAAAAAGTAGGGAACACTCCCTACAGTGGTGAGTAATATGACTGCCACATTTGTCCCTTTAAACACCACAGACATACGTACGCCCACAATGCCCTATTATCCAAAGTTAAAGATGAAGTGTCATAAGTAATTTCCTAGTGTTCACAAAGCAATTTATTTTATTGTAAGGGAAATCTAGGCATATCTACGGTATAAACAAACGGACAGACAGACAGGCTTTGGAGCTTAACAAAGCAGAGATGTATAGAGCTTGAAGCTTAAAACAGCAATAGAGATGCGTCATTCATAGAGTTTCTCACGACTGCACCATAAGTATGAATAAAAACTCATTTATTCCACAAACTCACCTTTACTTTATATGGTATGTATTTTGTACAAAAGTACTTTTTAGTTTAGTAGTTCCAAAGCGAATCTATTTTAAAGTTGTGAAATAATCCACAACTTGAAGTAGTTTTCACTCTTCAGTCACACTCACTTTATTATTACGACCAAACTTCTTCATCTTAAACTTATTATGTATTAGGCGACAATTTCGGGAACCCATTGGAAAAAATTATATTGCAAGTTCTTCCGCCTCCCTCTCTCTCCCTTTGTTTTCTCCCCTGCTTCAAGTGCGTGTGTGTTAATTTTTCGCTTACATGAACTTAACACTCGAAAAGTTTCCCAAGTCTGGAAGTTATAAGAAGACTGCTTCCTAATTAGCCCACCAACCAAAAACAAATCAGCTTTTCCCAACCACATGAACGCTGGTTCTTCTGAGCTACAATGAATTCCACTGCACAACCTATACATAGATGAGATGCTGTGGATGTAACTAGTAAATGTAGGAGTAGGTATGTTTATAATATTTTTTTAAACAGAGAAGGGGGAAACAAAATAAAATGAATACGGGATGTAAACATACATATGTCTACTAAAACATTGCGACGAACAAATACATAACTACATACATGTACCCAAGTATATATGGTTCCTGGTTCCATCATTAAGATATACAACTGCATGCGCTAGAATGTATCTATATGAGTAGCTTCAAACTAAAAACTACGTTCCGTATCGCACCAGAACCCACGAGGCTTAAATCCATGGTGCACTTACTCGATTGTAATTTATGAGGTGCTAGGACTCACAGACAGACTCTGCGTCCTCATTTGTCATTAGTTTTTTCCCTTATACATACTATACTACAAGCACCAGCAAGTCTTTCGGCAACAGCAGTTTTAACCATATGAGCTCCAATTTCAAGTGTTGCATTCAGTCTTTTCACGTTCATTTTTTAACATTGCATCTTCCTCATTTTAACGCAGCATTCTTCAGGTTTCAGTTTCGAAATAAATAAACAATATAAAAGGTTTGAGCGCTGAAATAATTGCAATCCTCATTTACAACTCATTTGTATACATGTGTACATGTAACTTTGACAGCCTTACAAGATCTTCCAAAGTACATTTTTGGTCATAGGTAAGCCAATTTGTTGAACGTCCTAAAATAAGGAAATGTCATTCGAGCGATTTGCTTGTACGTTCCAAATTTTTTTATGCAAATCTTCGTACGTTCAACATTTTTTAATGCAAAACTGTACATTCAACATTTTTTAATGTACACGATCGTGTGTTTTAACGCAGATAAATAGAAAAATAAAATCCAAATCCCCTAAAAACCAGCTTTATACCCAGGGTTAAATCCACCTCCACAAAAGCTCAATATTTATCGTCACCTGAGCTTGCAAGCAGAATATTACTGACAACAAAACTTACATCTTATAGGGTTCGAAGTATGGTCCAAAACAAAAATGTATTTTTCCAGGCGAACGACGTTACGACTGCAAATATGATTTGATATAATAAATAAAACTGTTAAGGTCAAAAAAACAGAGAAGCCCATATGCGAGGAATAAAACTATCGTAAAGTATTGACCAGATGCACAGTTATATGTAAGTGGTCTCACTATATTTTACACTCTTTTCCAAATCGGCTCGTAATAATAATACACAAAATAAATTTTCAAGGATCATCCGACACTTACATAGCAGTGAGATTTCAACTTTTATGTTCAAAACTTAAACACATGCACCTGCCTACAGTAGAGGAGGAAATGCAATTGAATATCCTTGAGTTTGTTTTCCCAGAAACGAACAATGCAATTAAGCAACTGGGATTGTTTTCTTTTCTATTGCAATTGCGTATGTACAGCATAGTAGATTCATTTCAAGATGCAGCCGGCTTCAGGATCTACAATACTAGTTTTAGTATACATGGGATTTATTCTCTGACGTTTTCCCCGTAGAGGATCTCTAGGTATCTATTGGAAAAATCGGTAAAAAATTCTGAGCACGTGGCGGACGAAAAAAATATTTAACAATTGAACGGCGAGCGCGTGCAGCAGAGAGGCCCAGAGGAGGAACGGGCTTGCATGAATTATACGTTATGTGTATAAGAATATGCTCTTAAACGTGTGTATGTGACATAACAGGGGCGTTACGATTGAAATGCTTTAATGGAAGGAAAGACGCATATATACATACAGCTCCTTTTTTGCAACCCCAGCAAAAAAAATCTAGAAATGACAACTACTCCAAGTTGACTTTTACGGTTTGTATTACCCATTCTAGGAAACTTGGGCATAAATCGATCTTTATATCGTTTCTATAAAACCCATTTCTATAAACGCGTTTCTATAAAAAAAAGCAAAAGCTTAAGCTGCATATAACTTTTCTATTTATATTCTTCTGAACAGGCTGAAAGTAATAACAGGAATTTCACACCCACCAGTTAAGGCTAATAAACCTTGCACTGATACAATTAATTTTTTGTAAAATTACTTCTGCTGTCAAGTTATTTTTACCAAATTGTTTTTACCATTAAAAATCATGAAGTTCACAATATATTTGCAAGTCATCCTACACTTTTTTATTATCTTTTATTTAGAGATTTCACGTATTCCTAAATATTTTATTTAATACAAATTGTTATAATTATTGTGAATAATTTAAAAACTATTTCCTAACTTTTATACTGTCTTTTTATGTATTATACGGAAAATGTTATATACATAGCAGCAGATGATACGGCGCGCACAAATGCAAATACGTACTATTAGAAGAACAAGGTACAGATCAAAAGTCCGAGAAACAGAGCTGCACCAGATGGGTACAAGTTTGACTTGAATAACGAGCCAGTACCAGCAGCCGTTGTAACAGCAGAAAAACAGCTTCCGTAGTGTATAATGTGTAGTCTGCTATCTACATAGTGTTACAATTGAAGAAGACAATTTCATAGTTGGGAATAGTCTCTCTACATTTGAGATATTTTTCCTCGTTAATGCCGCTGGAGAAGTATGCTGAGCAGAATTATCTGCCTAACGGAAGATATTATTCGGAAGCATAAAGTGGAGGAGACATATGGACAAGACAAAGAACGAGGGATGTCAGAGGATGAATAGGGTAGTAGTATTACGCCAACATTTTCTCGGAGGCGGTGAGATTTTAGAATTCCATGTCCGTCCAATATTGAATTAAAATTTACCCAGTTGATATGCATTTCAGACCTGAAGTCGAGGACTTCACGGAAAATGCGGACTGGCAAAATCGAAAAGTGAGTCAGTCAGTGTTCCGGATAGCCTCTGTCGTATACTGCCACTTATTTTACCGCATACGTTTACATAGTGGACTCACTGTGTACTTCAAGTAGTATGCCTATACACATAGTTATATACATATATAGCTATACATGTATAACCTTCTTCATGTTAGTGCAATCTCAACACGGGTCTACGTACATGGACGGGCTGGAAAGTTGGGGAACTAAGCACGCATGAAATGAGATGTAGGCTTTCAACCAGAATCCCTAAACTTCCAGGTAAAAGGCAGCAGATGAGGAGCTGAAAAAGTAGCGCAACTGAAAATTACTTGTTTAAGTTCGTCTAGATAGTCCACAAATGAACGGAGCCCAGCGCGTCAAGTCTGTTTAAAATATAGAAGCATACACGTTATGTATGCTTAAATATATACACAAACGTTCATATATACAAGTATCTACGGTAATTTTGCTTGCGATCATACGCTTTTACAACCTCCGCCAGTTAGCTCCATCGTTAAGAGAAATGAACCAACTTTGGGATTAGAGAAACGGAGTAGTAGGCAACATCGAACTTATCGCCATTTCATTCCGTCTGTCAGGGATATTATTTAAACAGCTTGCACTTCATCAGCAACATGAAAACGATCGTAAAATATGAAATAAAATGTGCTCATAACAACTTTCCTACTACTAGAACTCCCTGCCATTAATTTCTATGGCGCTCGTTTCCGAAAGCTAAAAATGCTGGAAGCATGGTCTGGCTAAGGCCGATGGCATGCGAGATGCTTTACTATTTAATAATGCCACACTGTATAGTATATGCCATCCGCCAGAGTTCAAATTCATAAATATTCTGCACCCAATTATTTCCTGTTTCATGTGTACACGTTGCTTTCCAAAAACTTCATCCTACCTTTCCTACATTATATGTAGTAGCCCAAAGAGCATAGCGGAACGAAGCGTTATCCCTTCACTCCGTCCGGCAATACTAACAGAGGCTAGGCATCATCATCAGTAAAGTGAAAGTTAGGACCTTTGATTAATCTGCTCAACGTCGGGATCAATTATGAACTCGTAGTATCTGTAATGATGCTAATGTATAAGTGTACATTGTCTAAAATATAACATATAATTCTATACATATCTACATATAAACCTATGCATGAACTATTAGACTAGCCTGTCGCATGTAAATATATGTGGGAAGTTCACTAATTTCACCATCATTTGCATTTCATCCCTAGAAATTTATTTCTGAACACACCCTATGTTTACTAGTCCATTGCTGTTTCATCCGAAGAGGTGGTGCTTTTAGCATGTGTACACGGAAGAGCGACAAGCGAGAAATTGACGGAAATTGTACAGACATATTATTAATAAAATAAAGATTTCAGTTTCGGGTCATTTCACATTATTCTCCCAATTAACTATGCTTGGCGGGTTTCTCCTCTCCCTCCAATCCCTGTTGTTCACCATCTTATCAATCTTGCTTATGTATACGCACTACACTATAGTGTAGTGTACAGCAATTGTAATAGCAAGGAGACCTCCATTCTGGCCTCTGCTTCCGTTTAACTCCGATTAATGTCTTAAAATCCAACCATGAAAATTCCCTCGTTTACGTCTCCGCTGCCGATCGTTTAGTATACTGCAGCAACATAGTTTCCTTGAATAATGTCCAAGCTTAGGGGAAGCACCAACTATGTACATATAAGCTTTTTACCAGTGATCAATTTAAAAGCGGGAGAATTGCTTTCAAGACGCTCGCCTTGGTAAGGACGGTTATACATTACACAGCAAGTTATTCTCAAGCTTCATCTTTTATTTGCGTTATTTAATTTACTGAACAAAACAATTCAAGATATGTACGAAGAAATTTATTTTGTATAAGTGAAGCGGTCTTCAAGCTTTGATTTGATTTAGAAGAATAACACCAGGCATGGAATACCAACAACATAGTAGAACTAGTACAAAATTCGACAATACAACAATGAAAAACAAAAAGGTACATACTTGGAGTATTAATATCGAAAGCTGTTTTAGTTAAAAGTGTTATTAACAATAAGGAAGAACTAATTTTGAAAACAGAAGTCCATTGTATTACTGAAGCTACGCACTTGCGAATCCAAGCTGAATTCAGTGATCCGAGATCCCAATATGGATTACATGTACAACAAAGAATATTAAGTTCACGTCCTTGCTCTCCTCCTTATCTTCTCATGTATGGGCTTAATTGGACTGCTTCCAATCTGCTCAAGCATCCTACTAGCATAGCTTTTCTAAACATTGACTTTCTCCATAGTTTGCAATTCCACTAACCAACACTCTCCTTGGTAAAGGAACTCACTCACTATAGACTTTCGAGGGAATCCCAAGAGTTTAACTTAAACTTAGTTTACAACCAGAGGAATAAATGAACTCTGGAGCTTCACTGGCAATTGGAGTACTAAAGCGAGAAGGCCGCACACATAGACAAAGAATGCTTGTCCTGATTCCCGAAACATTTGTTCTGCTACTTACTACAAAGACATGCAATGAGATTTTGTTACGAGTTTTGGATTTAAATTTGGATTCAAAAAGAGGGTCTCAAGTGAATCAAATCAAATGGAAGAAACAATGTAGCATTTGAGCATGTTTTTACATACTGTGGATACATGTATGCATCTATACATTATATTTTGCTCGGTAATAGTACACATGCGAATATCATGTATGCTTCATATGCGAATGCATGAGAGATTCAAGAATAGGCGGGCTAAAAGTGTAACAAAGTAAATGGTCCTCTCTGGCAATTTCGCCGTTATGGAGTCACAGCCATATGGCTCAGTTTTAAAATTTTCTTGCTGTAATATGCATAATTAACGTATACATTTATCTATTTTCTAATTTAATGAGATCTTGTGATCTAAAACATCTTTTAGTCCCTGGAAGCACTTATTCGTGGGAATAGAAATGATAGTAAAACTTGCAGAACATCTGTGAGGTCAATGTATTAGAATTTTTACAATGCTTCAAGTTGCTTTTTTTTATATATACTGAGATAGATAAGATACATATATAGATACTTAGCGCTCGAAACAATGCAATGTATATAAGTCAATTGTTTCTCCGAATTGAATTGAAATTGTGCCAATTCAATTCAAACCTTTGCAATATTAATATAATAATTTATTTAATTTTAAGTCAACTTTAAACAACTTCAATTTAATTCAACGTTACGAATTTAATTGAAAAGGACAGAAAACATTGAGGTAAAAATTCCCAATTCAAATTTAAAAGTTGTGTCGGACCACACACATAATAATCTTTTCTATCATTCTAGCAATAAATATTGCAGTTGCACTGCTCCAAAAATCTTTAAGCACGGGCTAGATAGACTTGCGGAAATATTTTATGGGGAATTTTATTACTTGTACTACGAGGTCTTGAAGTGGCGTCCAAGAGATCCTAAGTCAGCCGAAGAAAACCTGTAAGACCCTGGGATGAAAAGTTACGAACTGAAATTCATTTTAACCCACTAAACATTTCAACAAGAGATGTGAAAAAAGTTGTGTCATTTCTTAGAGGAAAAACCTTGCAACCACAGCGATTTTTGTGCAGTATGTAATGTACGTTCTATATCTATTTCTCTCCACACATCAATGAAAATCCAATTCTGCAATGATTTTACTTTCACTTTGTGCTTAGTATACACGAAATCCAAATAGTATATTGGAAATTCATACGTATTCTATGTTAAGAGTCATAAGGTCTCATGAAAACAATTTCATTAAATTATTCAAGAATATTATTCAAAGCTTTTGTCCTGCTTCCGGTTCATTTGAACAAATTTTTTCAACTGAATAATAAATGAATAGTTTATAAAAACTTTTAAATTGAAAAAATCTCGAGCATTAAACATTTTTACTGATAGCTTCAGAAAATCCCATGGTTGCCCTTTCCTTCACTGAACAAACGGTTCTACGATTTTGCGT
Organism: Lipothrix lubbocki; assembly: GCA_034696945.1. Taxonomy (NCBI): domain Eukaryota; kingdom Metazoa; phylum Arthropoda; class Collembola; order Symphypleona; family Sminthuridae; genus Lipothrix; species Lipothrix lubbocki. The sequence goes on from JAQGAK010000099.1 coordinate 76,688, forward strand.
AATATTTACATAAAAAATTCAAGTTTAGTCTGGACATTTGTGTATTCATTCTCCTTTTTGCTTTCTAATGTCCAGAAAAGATAAGTACAAATAATTGCAACGCTAATTCTATGCCAGGATCGTTAATTGAGCTCAAAACAGCAACACATACATCAATGTCGGAATCATTACAATGTACATACACCAAGCTTTATTATATATGGAAACTCCTATCACAGCCGTGAAGAATATAAATACACAAAAGTGTCAACCTAGAGCTTGGACGGAATTCAAGCGGAGGTTATACGAGATACAAGTCAAGCTCTAGATTCCAAAAAAATGAGAATATATTTGAAAACTGGAACAATAAGGGAGAAGAGTAGCCAAGTACACACTGAGCTGGGTCTGAAGAGCTGAAGCCATGTAAATCAGTGTGATCCTCAAGGAGAGCGCATTCATATTTTATATTCCATCTGAAGCTACCAACGAACCTTTTGCAAAAAAGTTGATGCATATGTATATATGTATGTGTGTAAGTTACCTAGTTGCTGAATGCTACAAAGTCATATGGGAGGCTGTATGAAAAAATGGTATCCATTGGGGAACAACGATATCCATTCATTGCTGGAGACGAATACTCTTTCACTGTACTGTAGTATAAAAGTCTTTGGCATTCTCCTACTTCCCATCCCTGTCTTTTCCACTTCTTTTGCAAGACTACTAAATATATCCTGACTGGTTACATGCACACATGGATCAGCTATTCATGAAAACTCTGGTCCTATTATATCCAACGAAAAAAGTAGCAAAGTTGAATAAACACATGAGGAAAAGGTAGCTTGGAGAAAACGTGGATAAGACTTTGGGAATTAGGTAGACAAGAAGAAAGCTGACAGACATCGGAGATCCTGCAATGGATGAAGAAGGTTCCCGTATAGATTCCCAAAAGCCTTAAATCCTTTATAAACAGAGCAAAAATGTGCAATGGTCCAATGACAGACTCTTGTTCTCTCTTATTTTCAGACATTTTACACTCGTGTACGCAGAGCCTCTTGTACTACTCACGATCAGAATCTTGTACACATCCGAATCATGGCACACTCTTGTGTTCCTGGAGACTCCTGTACCTCCTGGAATTAAAGTCTTGTGCTATACAAAGTCATCGCACGAAAAATAAATACAAACAGGCATGCATGGTACACGGAAATGAGAGAGAAACTAGCGTGTAAAAAGACATAGGGTTGAGATCATTACTGATTTTCACGGGAAATAATGTAGCGCTCCGATGTGTACATTCATTTACGTATTTATGTCACATTCAGCAGTCCATCTAAACATGTATAAATATTAACTCCGTAGGAACTGTGCCTGTAGGTAAGTATAAGTATACCATGTCAGTGTGTTCTATTGTCAACATTCGGAAGGCAGGGAACCCTGAAAACATTGAAACTCTTGAAATACTGGTAAGCATGGAAACTGTCTGAAAGCTCGAAGCTCTGGAAAGCTACCTCAGGATGCTTAAAACATCTGGAAACCATTGAAACTCCTATTTATTCAACTGCATACATACAAAATCTGATGATATAACAAAAAAAGTGTCTGTAGAATTACTTCTTTTCCTTACTCTGGACTGGAAGCAGCGTAAAACACCTACAAAGCAACTATAGGTATATATGTATCTCTATAAACTTTTTCATCCCAGACCTGAATTTACGTTGAAACAACTTTTACTTACACAACAACCTTAAGAATTACATAAGAGGAAACCAAGGCTCTGCTTTGCAAACTACTTTCCCTTTACGCATACAACATGCGAATAGGAATTTCATCCCCTGGGGTATACGCAAACACATACACTAATGCTCACGCACCAGCCTTCAAACTTATTGTATAACACTTAACTACTATGTTACACACACGCACGAAGCTGACGCCGAGATTTGTGAAAGGTGCTCTGTACATACACTTGTATCCTATTTCTACATAAAGGTACAGAATGTCAATCGCCTTCACAAGAGCAGTCACGTAATTTCAAATTCGCTGAATCCCTCTTTTTTTTAAATACACCCTATACTTTTATAACAAAACTTTAATGACAGCGACTGTAAATATGGCATAAAAAAGAAAAACAATGCTGACAAGTTCTCATGCTTTATTCTACGCTTGCTTATACCACTAGTTAAACCTTAACTTTATGAAAACTGCCCATGAATAATGACTAATAATTGGCACTTTGTTTTTTGAGTAAGTATTCATCAAATTTCTATCCACTTCCTGGAACTCTTTACTAACTTTTACTGAAGAATTTCCGAGTAATAATGTCCAGGTATACCGTACACAGCACACATTTGCCGAGGAAGCGCTCTAATAATGCGGCGTGGGAATAAATAAGTAGACGAGTGTTTTCCAGGAAAACAGGTGCTACCGTTTAACAAGACAAGGTTATAGGATACATCTACACTGCACATCCATGCATGAACTGATCGAGCAGCAGGTAGCAAGACTGGAAGAAAAGTTGAATATTAAATTACATTGAGGAGCTGGGAATGAAAGCGCTAAAACAAGTAGAGCATTGTTAGAGTAAATGAATATTAATGTTCTTCTAGTCAAAAGATTGTTTGCGTTTGGTGGTTGTAACGGTTGTACGTGGAGGCAAAGGCAAACTACCGGTATGTATTTACGTGTATTAACTTCCACGCTGGCATGGCGCTGTGAGAAATTCCCAGCCATTAAAGAAAGTCTTAGTTTTTCAAACTGGCATAGTGTGGCACAGTGTATCATATGTTCACCAGTGTTGTGGCAACCACCAATGCAGAAAGTTTTGCAGGAATTACAGGTTGCTAGTTGCTATAATCATGTATGTAGGTATAGGTATAGTATGTGCTGGAATGAACTGAAACTAGTGGAAACGTACTTCTTAACGTTTGGTAGTATACCTAATATCTACCGTAGGTAGTTTGGTGTAGTCCTAATACTTTGACACCGCAGGAAGAGCATACATAGAAACGACTACCCCTTGCATATTTGGTTATAAATCTAGCTAATAATGCATTGCATAAGAACGTGGTAAGTAATACGACTCGTAAGACTGAAACGTCAATAGTCATTTAACAAGCGTATGTTTTATATTTTGTGCCACTCTGTAGTTAATCATATTGAAGATTTTTTTCCTATCACCGGGAGTGGAAAAAGTTCCATATACCCAACTAACCAAAGTTTCCAATTTGCCCAATTGACCAAGAGCCCAAGCAAATAATTTGCCCAAATTTCCAACCGATGAGCCCAAATTTTTCCCTGCCCAACTTACTAACTTTTTTTGTCCAACTACCCCGTGACGACAATTTTTTTTGCCCAACTCCCCGTGACAATTTTTTTGCCCAACTACCCCGTGACAACAATTTTTTTGCCCAACTACCCCGTGACAACAATTTGTTTGCCCAACTACCCTATGACAACAATTTTTTGGCCCAACTACCCCGTCACCAAATTTTTTCGTGCCCAGCTACACCGTCACCAAATTTTTTTGTACCCAACTACCCCGTCAGTCACCAAATTTTTTCGTGCCCAACTACCCCGTCACCAATTGTTTTCGTGCCCAAATTGTCAATTGGGAAAGTTATATTTGCCCAACTACCCCGTTAAAAAAGATTTTCTAAGCCCAACTACCCCTCCATGCTGGTTGCCCAACTCTTGGGCCGAAGTGCCCCACTAACCGGGTTCGCAGGTTAGGGAACTTTTTCCACTCCCGCCTATCACTAACTCCTACTTAAAGGTTTTACCTCCCAGATACTTTATTCGCTTTGAGACTTCTAATAAAGGTTTAATTTTAGCAATCATTAGCAATTTTAAGCGCCAGCACAAGATTTTTAATATGCTGCGAACATCTGATGAACCTGCAAAGTTCTTGAGCATAAAGCAATCTCTTAGTATTAAATGGGTAAGGTCCAGATCAATAAATCTCTATTACTACTACTACCGGTCAAGTGTCCATATCTGTATATTGGACCATTTAGATTAGTGACATATTGTTGAAATTGTTTTATTAAATCGAAGACATTATTACAAGGTGTGTTTTTATATTTGCATTAATAATTCCAAGTAGGAAATACTGACAGACAATCTACTAGTATTACCACTACCAACACTTTGTAGGAATAAGTCAAAATTACCTAACATTTGTTTGGTTGTTCACATTTCACACCTTTATAAAGCTGGAGATGGCAATTAGCAAAACTTTGCAAATAATTCAAGTTGTAACATCCCATAGCTACAGTGACAAGGCTATTCACATACATAAGGGGAAGACACTACTTGCCATATGCCAGCTGTCTGGAGACTTGTTATGTGTCAATTAGAGCCAGCCATTGTATATGACAAGGGAGTATTGCTTTGTTTTAATAATTGAGGATATAGAAAGAAGAAACTTAGCATAACTTTTATAAAATTGTTTTTTGTTGTTATCATCACACTAACATACATAATATGAGATATCCCGCTGAATAGAAACCTTTTGGTGGGTGTGCGTAATATTAGATATTTAAATAAGGATTATTAGTAATAACCATAATAAAAATATTATACACATATGCAATATTATCTCTCAAAATATTGTACTCTTAATATTATCGTAGGTTTTTATATCGATGAGCTAATAAAACTGGTGCAAAAATAGGTTTATTTCAAATCATTTAGTTTAAGATTCAATTAATTGCTTTCTCGCATTTATTATTGTACTGCTTCAATACAAATCTAATGTAAATACTTAAGTGTCCAAAAGCAAGCCCCGGTTCCAAATTATTAGTACCAAAATTTAAGTTCGGAATACATTATGGCAATAAAATACACATTATAATAATAGTTGGACTAGGAATGATAAGGTAAGTCAAAGATTATGCCCTTTAGATGCTCATAAGTGGACACAAGCATATCCATAGCGTCAACTTTCACCGGATTTTATCACAGTCGATTTCAGAGGCATTCAAGTTCTTTTAATGCTTAGTTAACTGCTAAGTGTAACACGTTTTATGGTCACTCCTTGGGACACATACCAACTGCCCCTTCATTTATAAGACCAGTGTCGTCCAAACTAAGACGGTATACAAGAAAATTAAAGAAAGAATCTTGGTCGCTTTATTTTTTCGGCCTTCTCTATCTACGCAGTTTAACAATTTGATACCAAAGCAGTTTTTTATTTCAGTTCTCCTCCTTATTTTCATTTCTGTTTCCTCCTAAGGTATCTTACCTGAGAGAAGGAAGAAATGGGAATGCAGCATTACATACAGCAGACACGTTTTGCTAACAATACAGCAGACACACATAGGTTTCCGTGTGATATTATTATTGATACTATAGCAGCTTTTTTCTTGTTATTAATAACCCATAAGTCCCGATGCCGGATATATGTACTTTTATGAGTTCTAAAGTTATTCTTGTTGTTCCAGTTCGGCCTTCCAATCGGATTTTGAAAGCTGGGAACCCGAGAGAAATAAAAGGAGAGCTTTCCAATACACGACGAGGAACCAATATTAAACAGGCGTATTTATATACGTGAGCGCACTGCAATGTTAGTGGGTTGAACAAACTATAAAGTTTCTTATTATTCGTCATAAGCCTAATATGTATAATCAACGTAAGTATAACCAAATATAATAAAATATTGAGCTATACCATAGTACATGTATACACAGTATATATAGATACATATATACAGGCGTTTGTGCTTTTGAGTACAATATTTTTATGCCGTATGCTTATAATTTTATGACCATCATGAGCATAAAAATGTTTATGCGCTTGATCTAATCACAGCACCTTGGAGTTGATAGAGTATATGAACTACCTATGTATGTATGTATGCACAAATGGCAGTTTTGTTTTATGTCGACTTTTCTCCAGTCTCAACTGTATATGTTTCTACATAATTATCAGCTATAAAGTAGCATCTCGTTCTTCTGGATAATATTTTGCAATGCCATATACATACATAAAATTATGATGATACCATGCTAAACGCCTTGGAATGAACAATTTTCGAATGAAATGTAATGCAAAACTTTTGCAGCTTTCGAAACATCCAAATTCTAGCACTGCCAATCATTCTAACAAAGCATGATGGACGCTTATCCAACTCGCTCGGTTGCCAATATTCTCACTATCTACACATGCTAATTAGTCACTTGCATTAGAAATCTAGATGGGAAAGTCGTTGGGGATCGTTTACCAGCTATAATAATTAGTACTATGAGGGTTTTTAAGGGTATGAGACAACTGTGTGTTAACCAGTTGAGAGCAAGCATAAAATTTGTATTTAATTTGTACGTATATACATACCCTAATTCCTAACACGTTAAATGCATAATATATAATTATCGTGTTCCCTGTCATAATTTGTTTGACGGTAAGGTTTAAAATATACCGTTACACTAACGTATAATGTTCGCAAAGGTATTCATTGTAACATATTATATATTTACGTTACATTAAAGTCAGTTGTTAGCCTGATGATGAGCAACGACGTTGCCCGAAAGCTTGCACCGATTATATTGTGAATAAAATTAATATTTGCCTATTAACCACGTAAGCCAAGATATTAAAAATGGATACTTACGTTACATGTTGATACTGCTGAAAGCCTTATCATTATCAGTTACAATTACAGAACAAATTAATTCATTCCAAGTCCGACATCAAATCAGTATCAAATGAAGGCATGCATTAATATTTGTAAGACGACAACCTCATGGCGTATACATAATAGGTATGTACTGGTTGATTATACTTAATACGGCTAACGGATTAATTATTAGCATCAAAATAATTGTAATTGTTGGTAATTACTCCGATCGGCATGTTACAAAAGTTACTATCCTTATCCTCAATTGTCATTTCTGGACAATCATTACTTGGCATCAAAACGCAATTGTAAAGCGAGTTGATATTTATTTTTACACAACCATGATATAGTTTGTAGTAGATACATATACATGCAGGATACCAAGAATAAAAGTGAGGAAATTCATACAACAAAATTATTTTTGATTTCCAAATTTGGAAATTTATACATTTATACAAATATTGCATGACATAATTACGGAATATAAGATCAGTATCACTAGTTCGGTAAACCCATATAGTTATTATGTTAATATTCCAATTTGTGATGAGAAAGGATAGCTTCCTAATAACAGACTTCCGGTAATCTGTCATCATCGTTTTTAATGAAAAATAATGCTGACAATATTTTTGACATGTTTTGCTAGCTGATAATCTCTGTGGTTGGTACCGGATCAACGTCATTTTCCCATGGAGTTTCCTGTGAATTACTATACACACAGTATGTTGTTTAGATTAGTTTGACAGTGTTAAACAAATCTAAATGGTGGCAGTAGTAATGCTTTCCCCGGTGTTGTATATACCAAATCTGTCGAGATCTCGTGATTGTAGCCAGAGACCAAAGACCAATCAAATGACAAGCTGTTGAAACATTTAATATGGTTTAATAAATGGTGTCATAATATTTTCAAACATATGCAAACAGGCTTTTAGCCAATCTAGTTATGGTTATCTATAGCTATAGTTATGTATCTTATGGTATTTGAGCACTATAAATGTATATATATATGACAATAGTAAGTATACCTGAGGATGCCATTTGCAAGGCGGTCGTATGCTTGAATTCTTCTGAAATGAAGAATTAAGCTTAGCCATTTATTCGTTGTTTTGCACGCTTAAACATGGCGTCAAGCGGCTTAGAGGCGGCTGCAAATCTATATAAATGACATTGTCGAGGAATTAAAGAGCTACAACGATTGTTTATTCACTACCCGGAATCAAACTTCCTGGTCAGAATAGACGCATTTGTGATGGCATCTCTGTGGTATTGTTGAATGAAGGGACAAAAAGTGGGAAACAGAAGCGGGTACAGAAAGCAATTTCATGATAAATGGTAGATGCTTTGTACGCTACTTTTCACGTCACAAGCAAGTGACATGAACCGGGCCACACATTCCTCACGCACAAAATGAACCATGAACCACATTGAAACAATTTCCGCTTGTATTATAGAACGCTACTCTTTGTGATATCTTCAGACTGTAATGCCGGCGTTGGTAAAGAACCCAAAAAGTTGATACCAAATACTTCTCCCATCATTTTTTTTCACTTCAAAATGTTTGAACATCTACTGTATAAACGCTCGCTGGTTCCGAAAGCTCTCATGCTACACGTTAAGTTACTTGGCAACATCAAGCAGGATCAATTTATAAGCATTTCGTTCCACAAAGATCAAACAGAAAAAATAATCAAACCCCGCATTGTCTTTTACGCAGTTCCACCATGTGCTAAAATAATAATGGCACCGTTAGAACAACATCATTATTTCACAGTAATCTGAGCAATGCCAGGCAATATTTGCTGCCATAAGAATGCTGATGTGAATAACCAAATAGTGTATACGTACGAAGTAAACAGTCGAAGCGCTTTTAGTTTTCATTAAAATTCTTGGGTTAAAAACCGCAGTATGACCCAAGCACATGTATTCTGAGTGTATCTTTCATTGCGATCTGAAGGTTATTGAGTTCAAACGTTTTCGTCAGTCATAGAGTTCAAGCTGGAAATGCCGCATACAAAAATAAAGATTTGGTTTGGAATTATATGTGCCGACGATAGTGAAAAAAGAACTTTTGTAGAAGGATGTTAGCAATTCAGTGGCAGGAAACAATCGACATTTTTTCTCGTTAACCTATTTCTCTAAAATAGGTATCGATTAGATTAGACTGAAGAATTCTTTTCGAAACACTTTATATTAAGCTATGACCACATGTTTAACTTCGTCGTACTTGTTAGACATTGTCCATATAGATGTGTTGAGTCACATGAGTAGAAGGAACCTTCTTCATAAAGTAATAAAGTATCTTCAAACAATAGTTAACGACTTTTTGATACTAAACAAGGTTCAAATTACACCTTATAACATCGCAGTGTGTAAAAATGTAAACATGGATGACTATAAACATTACAGGCATTGGAATTCTAGAAAAGGGGTAAAGTTATGCAGGTTCCAGTAAGTTCCGTATAGAGTCGTTCAAAGAAGCAGAGGGATGTGACCCCAAGGTGAGAAGCGTTCCATGACAAATTAATTCCACCATTGACATTTGTATCTTTACTCTTTTAGCTCATTCTTATTATCGCATGTATTCTAGAATTTCTTATTCTTCATCCTGGTAGGGAGTCTTAAAAAAGGATGGAGCACTGCTCCTTAACACAATCCCCCCGTCTATCTTCATCTACACAATAGTAAGGGGACCATACGGGTCAATAATACGAAAACTTTTAAAAAGCTTGATTCCCCCTTTTCTCAGGCACGACAGTGCCATGGACATATGAAGTGGAATTCTAAAAGTAAAATGCGCATTGTATAGGCAAGCATATGTTTATTACATAGTAATGCACTCTGAACAGGATTCCGATCTCCTTTGGTATTGCATCGGAGGCATCACTACAGCCGCTCGCATTGTGTTTAAAGTTGCTTTTTGGGGGTGTGCTATATGATCATTAAATTCGACCTGCTGTATACTTCCTATTGTCCCTTTAACTTTCATTTCTTTGGAATTTTTACTCGTTTAACATCCTTGTATAAATATGCGCTCCTACACTGCAGCAATGTATTTTATATTGAATTAAATTGATGCATTAGCTTCAATAGCTTCATAACTACTACTACAGTTGATATTTCTACAGCGCCTACAACTTCCCTGCACAAGAATATTATCATGATCATAAATGGCTGGAATCCAGATATCCGATAAATGTTAATAATGTAATTTTCTATTCAATTCCTATCATTTTCCAGTCTGCGAGGGAGATCTGGAATTTCTATAGAACGCAGCTGGAGCTGCTAGCTAAATCAATGAAGCTAGCTAGTCTTCAAATTTTGTGAGTATAAAGCATATAGTGTTAGTAGTAAAGCATATAGTACATATAGTGTTATACCTCTGCAATTTCGTTGAGGGAGGAAAAGTTAATTCAAAAAGGTGAGATTTATGTTTCAGTGCTTGCTGTACTCAAATCGTAAGCAACGCATACACTATCATTTTTTCTTTGTAATGTAATAACAACAAGCAATGGTAATATATAATAACTTAGCTGCATATACCTGGTAACAATAACTGGGCATATAATACGTAATTTAAGGATGTTACTTTTAGACTGGATATGGAGAGTCAAAAGAAAATAATAAAAATAAAAGTGAATGTAATACTATATTGACAATAATATTCTATACACAATTCAGATAATGCTCTGGCTAGAAAGACGGAACGGAGGTAGAGGGAGAGGTAAAATCTTCTGTATTATACATATACGCAAGTGGGTAAAAAGGTGCTCTTGGCCCAAGTCTACTGCTACAATAATAATACGCTCTATCCATTATATTTTCTCCCCGCCGCTTCTCCATGGCGGTGTGTGTCAGCTGAATAGCCGCATAAAGCACGAAGAGAAATAGTGCCAGCTTTAGACTGCCTCCTTGACTAGCCCTCGACATAAATAATCTGGGAGAGAAAGAGAACTCAATGCATTACAATGCATTCACAACTGTGTATCCATGGATAACGGAAAACCACTTTGACATTGTAACTCAATAAATAACTGCTATTACCTACGTACATAAACCTAGACGTTTCCTTCTAATTATTCATTACGTTATTTAGGTATCTACATTTTTGTTTAAAATATATAAAAAGAAACTTGGGATGATCAATGTTTTATCCCAACAATATATTCCACGTCTTGACTTGTCGAAAATCGTAGTGTTAAGATGCAGGAAAGTCCAATGAGTATAAATGAATACAATGATAATTATCTTATACGATAAAATACGATAGCTACAAAACTAAAAGTTAGTACACGCAAATCTAACGGGCAAACAACCGAGTATTTAAACCATCGATGGTAAAGGTGTTTAACCCTACAAATCACGTTCTATCGGCATGAAAGGTGCTATAGCCATCATAACAAAGCATAATTGAAGGTTCATAACTTATATCTAATTTACAAACTGACAGGAAGCAGATTGACTTAGCAAATCTCATTCACTATTTAACGGAACATAAATATGTATGTATCTATGTATAACTACCTACGCAAAAATGCCACTGCTTATTTTGCCACTATCTTACCAAACGTTCAGGTAAAACACGTAAACAGGTAAGGTGAAGTTATGTATGCTACGAAAACAAATACACTTGAATGTTTGAAGTTAACGTCTGGAGTTGAAATACGCATTCATATAAACACACGTACGCAAATTGTTGCCGGCATATGTATCATTGGAGCTTGTAAGAATCTCATGTGACATAAACCACCTTAATATGTGAATTATCATTTTTGTATACATTTCCATGTAGAAGTATAGCAATGTTAAGTAGGTATATTCGTTTTTTATAAACCCCCTTATTCTACGATGTGTTTAGTGTGTTAAACGGCAGACTTGAACTTTTCCCGTACTAAAACCAATAATATTGTCTCGTTTCATACTAAACTGGCACAAATGTGGAAAGCATGTCTGAAATGTCAAGAGCAGTACTTAACAAGGATTGTGGGCTGTTGAATTCATTTCCTAAGAGCTGATGGCACACACGTGTTTGGTGATGGCAAGTGTTTTCAACTAGTATATAGGGAAACGAACATGTTAAAGAGGATGGAAATAAGCCTATGTGTGGAAAATAGGCACTAGCTGTTGCTCTTGCTACCACAAGTGCTTGTTGTTTGGATGGGTAGGAAATACATACACACAGACCTGAACCTACAAAGAATGATTTTCACAAGTTATTCGTAGCCATGAGCACACATTCACACCCACATTAACTAGATTTTTGCTTGCTATTTCTGACAATATACTTGTACACACATGTTTCCGTCCAACTTGAAGAAAACCACAAGCATGTTTAGTGCCAATTTCAGATGTTTTAGTTACTTCCATAATCGAGTTTCTCCATACAATTTATGAGTAATGAAGCGTTGCCAGGGTAGAAGCAAGAAAGATAACGGAAATACAAATATCAAGTTAAATGTACAAAGCAGCAAAAATAACATGACATCCAATTTATACATTTCATGGTGCACTGACGTGGTAACTATATCATTTAACTTACAGTGTGTGAGCTATGTACCGTACCATGTAGCGGAAAGAACACTACCTTGATTGTTAGGACTCTTGTTATTTTCCCAAGCTTTCCTAATCATAACCATGAATCTTTTTTTAATATTGCATATACAATATATACATATATATAGAATACTACACCTGGCTAGCTATGTAGGTATCTAAGCAGTCTCGACAGATAAGCTATTATGCTGTACATATTGTTGGGATAAAACATGAATGGAAAAAAGAAGCTGTGAAACATGAAATGATACGCTTATTTTAAGGTAAGATACACTTTAATGTAGTCATAATTCACCCCTGCAACCGACAACAGCTACCTGGTGGTCTCCTGAGAGCTAAACTCTGCCCATAAATCTTAAACAAGGTAAAGCCTGAAGAAATTACATGTACACACAAATAGCTACAAACGTTGTTTTTCCAGTTGTTTCCACTTACATGTGTTGGACTTTATACTGTTCATAGTATAGAACTTCTAGTGTAAGCAGAAATTGTCGAGTAGTTTTTCACCTCAGGTGTGTACATGTAACTATCTATCTACATGGAAACTATACAGAGATTCCGTGAATGTGATATCTTACTTTTCTACCCAACCTTAAATATGCTACTCATATTGGACGTAACATAAGTATTCACGCGGTTTTTGTTGTCATTAACGGAGTATTCTGGTAAACAGAGTGTTCTGTTATAAGGAATATCCCGATAAAGCAAATACCTTGGTATAAACAGAACATTATCCTTTTGCTTCCAACTGTAAACACAAACACATAGATATAAAGTCATACAAGACCCTTTACAATGTATTTACTAGTATGGGATAAGACTGCAAACTCACATTTAGCAGAGTTACAGCAGCACAACTACTTCTTGAGAAATATTTCTTAGTTATAAAGAGTAAAAAGCAACAAGACTGTGTTTCATTGTATACCTACTATCATGAATTCTTTAGTTGCTTTCTCTACTTAAAGTTGCTACCAAGAACGCTCACATTTTTATAGACAAAGCTTTATGTTATCATTAACTTTTTATGATAAACGCCTATTCTAATGTTCAAGGTTCACCTTAATGCGCGGAATTCTAGGGAACAGTACTGGTTTATTGCCAGCAAAGTCATGGAATCTTCAAATTTTTTGTGCGAATTTGTACTGCAAATTGTACATATATTTGCAAGTTGATATGAACATGTTACAGATTTTATAACCAAATGCCCGTTACTTATAAAAATTGTCGTCCGTTTCAAATTATGATTCAGATTCAGCCTAAATATATTTAAAATCCAAACCTGTAGTAAGATTATATAAGTTTAACTAAACCGACCATATTAGTACCATATCAGGACTTTCCCTGTTGCTTGTTTTGCGACAAGAGACAACTAACTTGCTGATATTTATAAATAAAATTTAAAATGTATAATTTACAGACAGCATTCTGATCTCTACTCTGTCTCTCTCTTGTTCTTTGATCTTCACTCTTTGGGTCCAAAGGTTTTGAATGTTATTTCTGTATGTATATGCTGATAAAATACAACTTCCTTTAAATAACTTATATCAGATATAGATAAACAGGCACTGTAATGCTGGAGATGTGTATTTGTGTACTGGAGTACGTTTATGTCCCTTGCTCAGCTTGGAACAAGACTATGGACAGCTATATATGAGGACTTATCATATGAAAAAATCTACTTTCAAGATTTTCTTGCCTCCCCCATCACCAAGAACGAACCCAGCTACAATTCTTGGTCACACGAGACCTTAGAATTAAATACTCGAGTGTTGCTTTCCCTCTTTCCAAAAACAACTTTACATTTCTAAGCCAAAGCAAACTGGAAACCACTAGGATATCTTAATTAGTAATTCAGTCACACTTTTACAAGCTCATCTTTAGCGCAATAACGTTCCTGTACCTACATTCTTTTCTTTTCATCGTTAACTTTGACTGCTTTGGGGTCTGATTTAATCGCTTGGTTCCACGAATCTTGTGGAAGGCTACTTATTCCACGATGTTGCTGGGTTAATTTTTGCGTGAAATCACTCCGTTTCAACTGTAATTTATACATGTGGCTTTACATAGAAACTGAAGCAAAATTTGGACGAGAACCCTTGCCTTGTACTTTATTGACATTCATCTGAATCACTGTTTTTATTTATTTTTTAGTATGTAAATCATTCTCACAAACCTTCATTCTAGACATTCAACACTTTGTTATACTCAAATTCTTCTTATCTTTTGCATTTGTCGTTGCTTGCCTTTCTACTGGCGAGAAGACACTTTTCTGGCAATGAGATTGACGATGTCTTTAGTGAATCTAGACGTAAACCGTACTGGAATAAGCGTTAAGAGACCTGAAACAATTTTATCTCTTGTATTTGTGCCTCGTCTCAAGTCATTCACTCAGTTTTTTGTACACTGTTAGTAATAATAATGAAACTTCTTTCAAATTGTGTAGGCTGGCACTATAAGATTATTGTATTTGTCTTCAATTACGCAGCAATTACATTATTTGGAGACACAAACACATTTCAATGTGTTTGCTTCTATGTGTGTTTGGTATTTGGTTGCCCCGTGTGTTTCCATTTTAGATTCGAGCAGGATTGCAACGGAATTTTTTGCGGCACACACACATATGTATGCAAACCCTGCAATGATTATTTAACATTCCTCTCATCCTCAAAGCTATTTTTACCTTTGTATGTCTAACCTGATATCTACAACACATAGCAGTACTAAGCTTCTGCAACCCTCACTCATTAATTTTATGTCCTGTAAAACTAACTGTTAATAGCTTTATCCATGTATAGGTACTAGTATACTACTATACCATACGTATAGTATACTGCTACAGTATATGGATGATTGGATTCATGTCAAGTTCGAGTTGAGGATCGATTTTATTTGAGAAGCCAGCACCGTAATAATAATTTATAAAATAC
Organism: Lipothrix lubbocki; assembly: GCA_034696945.1. Taxonomy (NCBI): domain Eukaryota; kingdom Metazoa; phylum Arthropoda; class Collembola; order Symphypleona; family Sminthuridae; genus Lipothrix; species Lipothrix lubbocki. The sequence goes on from JAQGAK010000099.1 coordinate 91,757, forward strand.
GACAGAATAAATTGAAAGAATAATGCCATTTCATTGAATTCTGTCAATATCTAATATTTTTGACAGAGATACTCTGTCTGTAGAATACTTTCGGTTATTAAGCCATGCGTTGAACGTGTGATACCACTTGAGAAGTACAACAATAGAGTAGAAATTCTGAATGAAATGGTGGTAGGTACGCATATAAGTAAGGCAATTTCCGTGGAAAAGTCAGCAAACCCCCACAAACTGTCAGATTACCTTGACTTTGACAATTTTAACGACAGTGTAGCAGGCACAGTTGTGTGCTCCCTGGGTGATCGAATTTCAGACGAGCTGGAAGGATTCCTAGGTATTTTTTGAAATGGTGCATGGGGTTCAATAAAAATCTCTCATAGACTTTGAATGTTAGGGTAAATATGTAACTGGGTGTGAACTCTTTGTGTTGCGTAATGTGAATTTCATATATTTATGTGTTCCGTAAAAAATGTTGGTGATGGTAGTGTGACGTAGCATACTACATATTTTCTGAATACAGATACTACTGCACTTGAAGGAACTTGCTGACAACTAAATAAAATTTTAGGTTCCATAGATATTCCCTAACTTTCAGAAGGCTACAGTGTCACCCATACATAATACAGGGGATATCAACGCATGGAAAACTATGACTGACGTTTTCAAGATGATATGAAAAAATTGAAAGTGAAATCACAAGGATGCTTTTCAACGGGTGTCCCACACACCTAACATCAATAGAACCCATGCATTATACAACGTCATAATACTGCACATATAGGTATACACACATCTGGATACCAAATGTACTACAATGTCTTCACATACAGTGAAATTGCCAGCAAGCGTCAACAATGTCTTGCGAGTTTTTGAGAGCTGACGTCTGATGTTTGACAGCATATTGTCGTTTAAGAAGCAAAGTTGGCTACCTGAAAATTTTTCTGATGGAAATGAAAACAAACATAGGTACATCAATATTTTTGTATCTAACAAAATACACTTTTGCGTTCACAATAGTTTCTGCTAATTCCAATGGAGGGTCCAATATTCGATAAAGTTCTATATATAGCATAACAATTCTTTTTGGCTTCTGCAATAGTAGCTTGATAAAATATTTTATTCAGTTCTTCGGGGGTGTCAAAACATTTTTTCATTTCACTCAGCGTGACGACATTCTATAGTTGTACTGTTCTACAACGTTACTCGATGCCGGGCGGTTTTCCGCATCGGCACGAATACGTTTATAACCGTCAGCTTTATAAATACGCCTTTCTACAGCAGTGCATAAATCTTGTAATAAGCAACTTTTTCGTCGAAAATTTTGAGGTACATATGTATATTTATGGTATTCTATAAATAGAACAATCTTCCCATTTTGTAATGTTGATAACACCAGTGTAAATATTTTTTTACCATTCATCCGCAAGAAACAAATGAACACACATTAGCTATTTAATGAAGTTTAGCTACTAACAAAACAATCGCTGAATATGTTGGAATTTGTGGATGTTGCTTTTGCTTTCGTTAACTTTGGATGTCAACATTTATACGTGAAATAAATTCAATCCGCTTTCATTTTCAACCCACATGTTGTAATTTCTATTTTTATTTGTCATTAAATAAATTCATATGGATATGATTGCTAAACATACACTAACTAAATTATGGCCAATTATAGACTAAAATTAAAAACTATTGCTAAATATACATTGAATCAAGCTTGTTTTGTGAAGAATGTATTAAATCTGTCGGAATAATGAATATAGAGAATTATTCGGATATAACATGTAGGATTAACGCAAGCATAAAAGCTTCAAAAAAGAGAACTATCACCGATGCAATACAAATGTCTAGACAATATGCACATCCCCCAATGTACAATATATAGCTTCCTCCGTCAATTAATCCTCCGGAACTGCCTGCCTGTAAGCACACATAAACCCAAGCGTATAATTACTAAATATAAATGGAATAATAAGTGCAAGCACACCAACCCGTAACCTTGCTATTGTAAATGTGGTTTACGTCTATTAGCTGTCCGGCGACAGTCTAGGAATTATCGCAGAATCAAGCAACAAATTGCAATAATTATTCAATCCACGAAATTGTCTGAAACTCAATTAATCAGTTTACTCTGACGCTAAATGGAATCAGTGCCCTTGTGATGATGCATGACAATCAGCATTTCTTTTCAGGTCCAATTGACATTCCAGCAGAAAAACTCAAACTATTTCACCTTTTTTCCTATCAGCAGAATACTCATTTCCTGCCAGTGTTTGTGTTATTTGTTTTGGAAAATGAAAGGTGACAGAGATAGGCTCAGTCAGTAGCCCATGAAACGACACCAAATGAAATTTCCATTCTGTACCATTGGAGAATACTTTACATTGTACTAATTCAAATTGAATGCAGGAAATCCGAAATCCGCTGCAGAGAGAAAAAATTATTTTGTTATTTCTGTATTCAGTCCAATTAATTTTTCACTCTAAAAATTAATACAATTGACACCAGGAGATAATTACAGTGGAAAGATAAACTCAAATAAGACACTTGTTTCGCTACCTAATTATACGGCATTCATGTTGCCAGTAAATATAAATATTTTTTGTTGAACAAGCCCACGCATGACAGTGCTGCTGTTCAACATGTCATGCATGTAGTTAACCGAAAACAATTAGGTATCTATATGAATATGACGGTGAAACTGTTGTTATATGGTAGAATGTTAGGCATAGTTCATTCAGCTACATGTATACAGGACTTGGTACGAAGCCCGAGCATTTGATGCAAGGTGAAGCTTCCTAGACACTCCCTTGATGCATATTGATGCATTCAGAACTGCCTGATGCGTGGGCAAGTCATATAAATTACATAACTTGCTTCGGGTTTTTGCTCCACGGAGTGGACGTGAGTGTATTAGAGTATTACACAAACCTTAATTTGACTCCAGTTTTCAAACCTCCTCTCATAATGAATAATTCTCTTTAATAGAGATAAAGGATACCCTTAAGAATTCAGCGTAAATTGGAATTATTTTGCTTAAGCAAGGTGTTTCAATTGCATACTACAGTTTTTAGGATGTTTTTAGGATTTCGTCGTTGAAACCACTGCACGTATGTTTCTATTTCATAGCTATGCAGTAACACTTATGAATTTCGTGGCGAACAACAACGTTTCAAACAAAATTTTCCAGTCCAGAATTACTGGAAAAATTGTACACCATACTATCAAAGCTTACTTGCAAACTGCAAGGCTAACGGTTTTGTTTTCTTTTAAAGTTAGTCCTAAAGCTAAATCAATTATTTAATTAAAGTTATCGATGGCGTTATATCGTGTCGAGTAACAGCATCTATATTTATATTCGCCAATGTAAAAACATAGAATGAAACCATATTAGTACCCTTTATCATAAACAGATTGGTAATTTTGGATTGATATTTTCTGAACATTTTGAAGTATAAGTAATTATATTCTGAAGTCTGAAATTATATATGTATAGGTAATATACTAAAATACATGTGCTGAATTCCTATGAAAAATGTAATGCACGTTCATAAAAATTTGGAGAATGTTGTTTTCAAGGGTTATTTGCGCACCAGTACAGATATAATAATAGCATCTAGAAAATACATATTAATTAGGTCATTAATCAACTCGATAACAAATCTTTATAACAAAATTTATTATAGTCGTGCTGCGTTACAGCTAGGAGACCAATCATTACTCTACTAAATGTAACACGTTAATAAAGACATACACTACAATACAAACTATTATAAAAGAAATTAATTTGCACAGCCGGATGCATGGTATTATACAGTCGCGACAAATCCGCTTGACGAGTTATAAAAAAAACATAGTGCGCTTCAGCTCTGTTTGGAACAATTTAAAATCGCTTGAATCTGAGTGGCTGAAGCACACCTCAGCTTAATTGGCAAATCGTTAACCTGGCTTTCCTCAACTGTAAAGTGTAGACCACCATTTTTGCTAGAACAAACGATTACCTCTTCAAGTCAATGTTTACCATCGTTTTAACCTAAATCTACTACTATTGACATTATGAAATAATGTTGATAGATTTTGGGTGGTATTTTAAGTGCGTACCTTAATAATGACACTGACAGAATAAAAATAAAAAAGTTAGATTTTCAAATCTAGAAATAATACTTGCCACCTTGGAATTATTTAATTTAAAATCAATTTTCAATTTATTAAGAATGTGGCATTTACAGAAGCTTTTCTTTTCAAGCACCGTAGTTCTTTAAGTAAATGTTAATTTTTTTAATCCAGACGTGAGAAAAAGAGTTGCATTTGTTTCTATGTAGCTTTTAGCTATCATAGCAGTAATTACATACGTAAGTTAAACTTTCACTATATCGAGAAAATGTCAATGAAGAATGGGGATGTCATAAGGAACTGAAGCAGTTCGTTTTATGTAGCTTAGTAGTAAGATGTTCTAAAATATTTCTGAATTAGAAACCGCATGTTGACAATAAAGTCACTCTGGTTGATACCCATGTCCATATTACAATACATAGTGTGTATACATTAATTTGTTTAGTAGTTCTGCCACCAACGGCCTAACTTACCTAGGCTTAGGCTTCTTTGCATCTCTCTAAAATGGTTCAGAATTACTAAGCGATACTTGTACATTTGGGAAAGTCTCAAATGCAACCACAAGTATAATATAAAGTACACAAGCCATTCGCAAGGCATAAGCCATAGCTGTCATATATTAAAATAATGTGGCACAACCGTCGTAGTAGCACTGAAAGCCCGGGAAGAGCATGCATTATCACATTAATCTAATAAAAACTGGCCCCGAAAAACAAACTCGGTGCGTGTAATAATAATGAATGCTGCTCTTGGTAGCAACTGTGAAATTATAAGGACTTTCGCTACTGCGGAGGAATTATTCCAAGTAAAAACAAACGGGATTGTCGCAGTAACTCAAACATCGAAACACCAACCCTCAATCATTCCAAAACTTTCAAAATTTGCTCAAAGTTTGCTAGAAACAAATTGTGTTTATTGATTTAGTGGTTTTACCTTATTAAGAAAACATGAGGACAGTAAACTCTAAGACTAGTGATACTTCCGTATCTGTGGTTGATATCAATCGTATGTTAAGTATCACATAAACATGATTCAGAGCTATTATTGGTACGTATTTCAATTCTTATCAGTCCATGAGCTTGTAATAATGGAATGTAAGAATGACGTAAACCGACAATGACGTGAGGTACGTTACAAGTAATAAGTACTGTAACGAATCTTTTAGGATGGCTTAATAGAAGAACCTTTACTATAATCAAGCAGAATATCCTGACAGATAAAATGTAGCGTCAGACAAGGTTGAGGAGTACATAGAAAGATGATTTGCCACCCGTAATTAATATCTATATGAGTTTGAAAATAAATCGTTAATATCTAAGAAATGGCTTTGGGAGAAATACTCCATTCGTCAAATGTTAAAACTAGAGAGAAATTCACAGAATTTATTACAAATACGGATTGGTTAGCAAAATGTGAAAACTGATCATTCTACCGCAATTCTTGCTTATCAAATAAATACAGTAAAGCTTTAGCAGCTAAGAGAAATAATCAAATTTCTTTATAGTACAAATGAAGTATGTAACTTCAAGTCTCCGTCGTCTCATGTTTATTGCTTCTTCTTCCGTGTAACTCTTTTATGTACAAGATTCCTCTCCCAGGTACCCATTCTCTCCATTAGATCATCAATCACTGAGTTTAGCAATCTCTTACAAGCATTTAGATGTATAGATACCTATCTCTTCCCATATGCTGAACACCATGAACTGCTCAAGACAAATCTCTGTTATTTCTCTCCACTTATTTATATACACATATATCATATTCTCCCTCTGTTTCAGTAGGTTAATTCGACGGAATTTTGCAGTCAGCCCTAAAAGGAGGGCAAAAACTCCGGGAGCATAAACATGAAGCCGTGTTTAAAAAGAAAACAACTCCGATAGAGCAGGAATATTCTTGGGAGTTGTTGGCAAGGCCTTTTCAACCCAATGTTTTTGTAACCAAACCACATATTTAATTCCATACAAAGAGATTGTGTATTCTCTATCTATCTCCTGGCTCTTTTACTTGTTCCTGCTCTTGCTATCTAATAAGAGTCTCCATGTGCATGTTTCTGCAAGCAGCACGGCATGTACAAGCGTCTGCTCAACTACCTTTTGGCAGACATTTGCCAGGCACGCACAATTGTTGACATGAAAAAACTACCGGGGTTCTTGTTCTTGGCTGGAAACTAAGGCAGTGGTATACTTGAATCAACGTCTATGTTTGTAATTTCTTCAGGTATTTTACTTAAAAATACCTGAAGAAATTACGTGCAATTTATTTCAAATGGCTAATTGTAATACTTACTATGGTTTTAAATAAAAGATTGTATTGTCAGGATTGTCACATAAAAAGACAAAGAAATAATTATGTACCTTTACGTGCCACCTTGAAAGTCAGATTTACAATCAATAAAGCATAGGGTTCACCTTTGTTTCCACAATATACAAATGCTAATATTGCTTTGGTTCGTGATGACATTATTTTGTGATTAAAGTAAAACGAGCAATCGAATATTACATGACAATCCAAAGTCTGCCTTTGTGAAGCCATATGAAGAGCTTTAACACATCAATAGTATCTATACTCTATACCCTGGGGAACAGATATGAAACAAAAAACTTTGTATTGTAATTTTAATAGGCATGTGCACATACTTTGTAGGCTTCCCTTTACTCGATTGGTATACACTGTTTAGAATTCATGGAGCAAATTATCCCTGTATACACATGACAATATTATTAGTCAGCGGTTTGATTCTACAAATAAACATACATAACTTCTTCACCGCTTCCACAGTGACTGCGTAGCATAAAAATTACCTGTGTTATTTGTCTTTCTCTGTGTGCAGTAGCTGTTTGTTCTTTAAATGCGGAGACGCGTGAATTTTGATTTAATATTTAAAATATTTGTATGTTGTATCCACTGGCATAAATATGGACAGGGTTTAATAAAAAAACACAGTTAATCCTACTTGTGCACTGTTGTATAGTTAATATATTAAACTGGTTTAAAGGTACAAAATCACCCTTAGACATTGTCATTAGACAGAAGGAGAGGAATTTTAAAATTTTGCACATAAACTAGGAATGTCCTTTTCTGGACATAAAAACAAGAGTTTTGGCAACAATCAAATTATTTCTAATGTTTTTAAATATCTTGATCAGATTGAGATCCAATCTTGGCGCTCGGAGCTCCTTGCATTTATTAAACCAGTCTTTAACCATCTATTCAACCAGTCCTGCTTAAATTAGGTAATGTATAGGCACCCCGTTGAGAATTAGAATCACAATTAGTGAAAATAATGTTTTACTACGTTCTAATTTCCATGCGCGCGCATTGCGGTGGTTTTACTTAGTGCAAAATGATCGAACATATATTTCTGGTGTAGTTACATATTTGAACAATAATAAAACACGGGACATGCAATAGGTTTTAACGAGGAGAACACTGCAGAGAAAATTATAGTTGTTGTACATTGGAAAGTAGGAGATAATCGGGTTTGCCTTATAGCTTTCTTTGCATGTCTCCCACTTTTTGTTCGATTACAAAGCCTGTTAGTGTAGGTATAAGAAAATATATAATGTGATGTATAACACATTTGTATGTCTTCACAGTCAACTGCTATGTACGTATGCATATATTTAATGAACGTATATTCATATACGCTATACTATAATGCAACTGTGAGTATACAAGTTTAAGAGCGGGATAGTTGGATGCGTTGCACTCTCCTAATTTTCGCTTTTTTATGCCCTCGCATGTCTCCAGTTCATCAAATCATATTTTACTGAGTCATCATAATCGTGTGGATCCCATTCAATATATTTAAGTGCTCTCCTTTTCCCGTAAAGAGCGCTAGGTACTACAGCAGTGCGTATATAGGCTTTATTACTATATAATATTAGCAGGTCTGTCCTAATGGCTTCAAGTCTTATTTTCTTGTAGCGAATAAACATGCAAACTCATACTGTAGGCAAGCAGTAGTTATGTTACTAACATGGAGTAGTCCCAATTCTTTTTGCCGCGGTCCTACATTTATTAGCACTACATAAACAAGGTTAGAATGTGCACTGGATTTACTTTCTTGACGTGTACCTACAACAACATGGCTTGAATTATTATTGCTTTTTCCTATACACAAATACGCTTATTACTGTTATTGCCTTCTCCGAACAATAAACTTACCCGAACTATTTGCATCTCCAGGGCTTAATTTATTTTCATCTTGGAATAGGCACCTTTCATGCATTTTTGAACGCAACTCTATTGAAACTGGTTTTTAATAGAATTTTGGTTATTTAGAATTTTCAGAATTGCATTACCAAGATCATCAATTATGGATGATCTTCGTAGTGTAATTACAGGAATCTGCCAAATGAAATTAACGCAGGCACTAAATTAATTTGTAACGTTTTAACGTCAAATTCATAATTACAACATTAACAAAATGAACAAGATTACAAAAGGGTTAAGGGAAAAAATTTCGAATTTAATTTTGTAAATGGTGGTCAAATTTTTACATAGATAATTAATTAGTATTTGAGAGCCTTCAATCTCATTCCTTCGTTAAAGATCAATACTGTTTACCTTTAAACAGTAATGTCTTTTTGCAAAGCGTCCAGAAACCTTTCCCATCGCTATTATGTTATTATCTTTTGAACGCTTTCTATGAAGTAATTATGGGGTAGCAATAAGTTTTCCAAGGGTTAAGAAATACACAGCAAAGTATGGCCATTGGAAATCAAGCAGTAAATAATTGCTTCTGCCTCTTCAAGTATAGACACATACATAATAAAGGGATGAACAATCTTTATATTGTACGCCATTTATTGTGTCGCAAGTTAATGATCGAACTATAGAAGTATATTGTGTGCTTAGGTGACCGCGCCCTAATTTCATGTATCCCCCGCAGGATAAAATTATTTTCTCATTCCTAGAAACTCTGAAGGAAAAGTTGATATGCTACATCTTCATTTTCTGATTTTTAATAACCTAATTTTGATTTAAGTGTACTCTGCTGCTTTGAATTAGTTCTGCGATGTTAAATTCATCAATTACCTTAACGATACGATGTAAAAAAACTGTGTAAACTCATATACATTATTATTTTTGGCATAAATTGTTTTTAGATAACATATAGCTCATTTTTTGGAGGCTTGTGGGTACTGAAAAAATGTTCTATGGAGTTTAAACGACAACTGTCATGATTAGATTATACTCTATATCTTCGGGTTACCTTCCAAGAAATTAACGTATGCGCTCTGCTTTTCGCTTTTCTGACATGTAAAGTAGAATTAAGCCAATTTTAAGAGCTACTCCTTGCCCGATTATTATTTTATGAAGAAATGAATGTGATATTTATGAAAGGAATACCGCTATGAGATATTGCAAAACCACGTTCTTGCCGAATTTTAACACACTATTGTTTATGTAAATATATCAAGTATACTTAAGCCTGCTCTTCAATACACACAGAAGTAATTATTCTGAATGTATTTACATATGAAAGATGTATGTATGTGTAGTGTATGAATGGTTTTACGAGCAAAAGTTATTCCTTATACACTATCTTTCTACTCCAGGAGTTCAATTTTCGTCGGCAAGTACGAGTATGTAAGCTAACGCTGTGTAAGTAGCAAAGCAGGTATAAGTGCACATAAATCTCCTATAAAGATATTCAATGTAGATATAAGAAATCGTATGTACATTCGTCCTTCATGGATTTGCAGAAAACCCATGTTTATTCATTTTACTATTCCCTTTTCTTTCTCTTTCGCTCCACAAGCTCTACATATCTCATTAACCATTGTAACTTTTAATGCAATCGTTAGATTGCCCTGAGTAAAGTCGTAAAATACAACTTCAATAAATTAACAAGCAGCTCGTTAATTTATTTTCATCAGCAACATCACTCTACCATGTGTAATAGGAGGTTTGCTTACACAAAACACAGGGGAACGGAAGTACAAATCAATAATTGTTCCTATAGTAGCCACTGTCTACAAACAAATGTGTGGAACAACTTACTTAGATTCGAGTGTGTATTTGACAAACCCATTACATGTTTAGACTTCCCATAAGTATATCATGTAAACTGTCATAAGGCAAAGCTTTTCTTATAAATATCTACAATTTTGAAAACAGTTCATTGCAAAGGCGGTATTCACACATTTTGATTGATTTATTTCCAGGTGCGCTAATAATTGATGCCTTTGTTCAACTCTACCTATAACAAGTCGAAATCCGATCTCCTCACAAGTAAACTGTATGTGAGTATTAACCTATATAAATGCGAATATGTTTTAGCCTTTTTCATTTTAGCCAACAAAATTTTGTAACATTTTACCAAGCCCATTTGTTTTTATGCCTGAAAAAGTACACAAGATGACTTCTGGTATTTGTTAAATCTCACGGTATGAAGGTTCAGACTAGTGAGTTTATATTACACAAAATCAAAGGAAAATAAGTAAATATGTCTATCCATACATATTTAGCAGTAGTAAATCAAATAGGAATCGGATGTCTTCTTTACACTTGAGATATCAAAAGGAATAATTTTGAAGGGAGCTCCCCTGTTATTACCCTAAATCATATTTTCAAGTATCGTCTCTCTTCAGGTTTTCTAGCTCTTTCTACCTTTGTTGTTTGCATCACGATTCGTCGCGACAACCTTCATAATATGGAAAAGTACTTCCAGAAATCAAAATGCAAGTCGTCATATTCCTGACGTAACAAAATAGTAAACTATAATAAGTATAGTTAACTATGTAGTGTAAAAATTGTACTGAATACATTGAAATACATAAACAAAAATTCACAATTTACAGTACAAAGTCGGAAATTAATGCCTGGAATTCAAACACTGTGCTACATAGAATCTTGTTTCGGTTTTCCTTCACATTAATAATATGATACAATAAATAATGCAAAGAGAGCAAAAAGAATTAATTCAAAAAATAAGGGAAAAGAATGTTAAATGCCACAAAATTGTAATGTACGTAAAAATAACCAAGTTTTAGACGTGATTCTAGAAAATATTCAGAACCTTAATTCTCACTTCCTTTCGGGAATCTAAAATGCGGTAACAGAGCATGCATAATTTGAAAAGATTTTAGTCCGGACGTCGAACGTGTGTTTCTATTTACTTGGAAATGGGCTGGAGCGGAAATCCAACTGTAATATTTGAGCAATGTAAGTAGAATATTTCAGAAAGGTGGATTACATATGCACACGGACAAGAAAAGTCAGGACTTCTCTCACTCATAGTGAATATCATGTGAATGATAATTTGGTGAGGAATAAGTTAAAACGTGAGCAATCGTCCGGGTTTTGAATAGAAGCCCGTGTGAGATGCAGAGTGTAAAGGAGGATTCAGGAGGGTGGAGAGAATCTATACAGAAAGTGAGAAAGTGAAGCGGGAGAGACAGGCAGACATTTCATTGAGCTGACGGAGAGGAGAAGAGTGCGGAGAAGAGAGCGTCGAGTCTTGGCATCCCGAGGGAAATATGGGAAATTTTCAGAGCCCCTGCTTCCTTCTTATCAAAATGCTTAGAGAACCCATGTGAATCATTATAAACGTAATTTTTATCCCCTTTCTCTCTCAGTTACTTTTCACTGAGACCAACCAGAAAACTCTCTGGCACTCATGGTTATGTTTTCATGAGAGAGAAACCGCCGTAGATGCTTATGGCCGAAAAAACACGATGTACACATTGCCCAAAAAGAACATTGTACTTGTATAACGTTACTGTGTATAGAATTCCTTGTTGTGATTCCACACTGTAATAACCCCAATAATAACAAGTTTTTCTTTCTCTTCGTAAGTGTATCTTCCTTCTTTTCCTTGTTCCTCTGTATAACTTTTTTGCTAAATGAACGTCCGTCTTAAATGAACATGCCCTGGACTTTTAACATCCAACCACCTTTTCTGCTCAAATGTAAACAAAACTAAAATGCAGACCAGACATAGATATACACAATATACAAATGCAAATATATAAATATAGTACATACTATAAGCACTAAACAAGGGAATGAGCAGCAAATGTAGTTCTGAACTGCATTCTACAATCTTCCTAATCCTAAAAGTAAGCCCATAGCAGCAACGGAACTTGTAGTAAGCCCCAAGTCAAACAGTTTGCGTCAACTGGGTAAATAAAGAGCATGTGGGCTGGACACAAAGAGTAATGTAAAACCACGAGATACAAGTGAGGTACACAAAAGTACGAAACACTCTATGAAACCCAACCTATACACAGAGCAGGGTTAGCACTCTTTTCCAGCAGCAGTAGATCTCTTCCAGCATTATGCAGTAATAATAGTATATATATGTATGTGGATATAGTGTGACTATATATAGCACTGAGCCAAATAGACCGGTATATAAGTACTTGGTGGTAATTGATAAGAAAAGTCATGAATGACTAGGCACACGAGTACACAAGTTGTAGGTATCCGCACTGTTTTCATGATTATTTTATTTTCCACGCTACCTTCTCCAAAAGTTTCCGCTTCATGTTATCCCCATAAATGTACATGTGCATATCTATATCCATGAAACAAACTAAATTTCACCTCTTATTATGCACGTCCAATTCTTGTGTGCATCCGTATACTCCTGTTTACATACATTACTCTATTAAACAATAAACAACATAAAAGTACAATATACACGAAAATATATATACTTATATGTACCATGCATAATATACTTAGGCTTATAAATACTATGCTGGTAATTTTTGCATTCGCATCACTATGCAAAATTGGCAAATGCTCTGGTTAGACGCAATTTACAGGCTCTTCTCCCTTAACACGTAACTAACACGTATACAAATACCACCATAGACCATTGCTGGAACGCCCTATGAGGAATGAACTCCTAACATTCGAGGTGGATACGTTTGATATTACTTTGTGGACGAAGTAGAGCATACTAGATCTTATTATAACAGTTTCACAAGTATGCATGTCTGTGTATAATTTAGATTCGAGGTCGGTGTTTCCATATGCAGTTAATAGTGTATAATTCCAGCTTAATCCAGTTCCTTATGTAATTCAGTGCATTTAACTGTGTATCGACTTCGAATTTTCATTAAACTGGCTATATACATATAGGTATAGTACTATTATATGTTACCACGTTATACCTAGAGATGCTGGTGACCTACTGGCTCTTACTCATTCCACACTCTACACAGTACATTATGGATACAGACAGTCTGTTCTACGGCAAACCAACTTTTGAGCTAGGCTTATGTGTACCGCCATAATAGTAGCCACACCATCTCATTACAATTTTATAAATGCAAAGGCGAAGCTAGAGAGCATAGGTCTTTCCAATTTAGAATACCCACGAAAGTTTTTCAAACACAACACGCTGCTCTGCTGGGTTTTACCTTTATCCACTTATCCCCATTCGCAAACCCTTTGTTCCATTTATCATATAATTCGCACATCTAAGTGCATGTAACTTTGAATATTTTTCAAACTTTTATAATGCAGAAAGATTAGCTTCTCTACAGAAATTAAATTACGTAGAAACAAGAGTCGAGGCTTGCCATAGTACATGCAGTTCTAAATCAATTCCACGGTAAAATACACGGGCAACAAACAATGAGCGCTTGCATGTGTAAGATCATATTTGCAGGGAATTATAATGCGTAGATGTTTCATACATTTGTCAGATCTGGCTGCACAGGTAACAAATAGTATTACACATGCAGGATGTTTGCATAAGCCACCAGTGCGTGGCTATTAATTTAATAATTATATGTCAGATCGCTATATATGACCAATGAAATTTAAATAGAGATATACGTAAATTAGTATTTATATATGAGAACCTCATACTACAAATCTATCACACTACATTTCTTTGTATACATATAGATATTATTTACATTCCTCTGCAAAGTCGTGTGCGTCGTGTGGCGCAGTACCCTGCGTGCTCGGTTTCCCGCAAATTATAGCGAAAGGATGTGCTCATAATTAACAGACTTGAAGCCACGAAGCAATAAGAATACATGCCTGTACATATACACCTGCTAGGAGTTGCTCATCCTTGGTAAGAAATTCGAACTTGAAGCTCGAAATATGTGATTAATTACATTACTAGTCGCTCTGAAGTATGTACGTTCGATTCTCAATACTTACGGAAACATCAGCCAATATATTTTATGTTTAATTGCTACATCGATAGATACCAACAGCAATAACTATAGAGCTGGAGTAGTGTTTCACCTGAAGTTCGAACATCGTTACGAAGAGCGTCAACTCATAACACAGCGAAACATGCAAATGAACATCTATAGAGTTCTACTACTGTGTACCAAATACTTATAGCTAATGCAATTATTCTGAATAAGCCAACTGTAGTTCAGCGTAATGTGAAAATATGGTGGGCATAAAGCAGCATTCATGTATTCAATGTATGTAGGTGTATATGGAAATTATGCATGAAGTCCATTTTAAACCATGCATCGTATGTAGGTTTCCATGGCGGGCACTGGAAGTTGTAATATTAAATGAAAAGAGGGGAAAGACATGTATGAACGGCTAAAGAATTGTGGACTGTAAGCCAGCTTTCCCCCATTTCCTTCGTCATCATAGTAAAATATTATTTTGGCAGGCAGAGTCAAATGAAATTTGCTGAAGGAATAAGAAGCTTATGTTGTATTGAATTGAACCTTATATAAATATATATATTTAGATTAAAACTAACATTATATTAAAGCTTATATATAGTTACCCCTATGAAACAAGTTATGCCTACCTTGACCATAAGACGGGCTGATCCATAATGTAACACAAATACAAATCCATACAAAGGACGGGAACCATTTTGGCTTCGTCTTCATCATTCTGATTGAAATGGAGTTAGTCCGATTAGGTTTTTCACCATTTGACGTTGTCAGCTCTTCCTCTTTTGCAATACGAGAAGCAATATTATTATGACTACACAGGGCTCCACTACGTTCAGTCCGCTGGGATTTCTGAATAAAGTAGGGATGAAGATGTGGTGTCCGGTTCGGGTGATAAAACTCTTCAGCTTTCATTGTCCTCTCTGGCTTCATCCCCGTTTCTTTAAGATTCTATTCCACACACAGGGTTATACCTTTTGCAATATACAGCAATGGGGTAATATAGTACAGTGCATATATAAAGACACTTCGCTATTTTTTTCCCTTTCTTATCGTCTTCTCTCTTTCGCCTGGAATTTTATAATTTTCCTCGAAAATTCCTTTTTCCTTTAGCCCCTTTTGATAAATTGAGATTAATGTTACAATAAATCTTGTAAGCAATAATGCACACTGTGGAGAGAATAAAAGGAGAAGGAGAGAAGCTTTTTGTGTACACCACACTTTAGTATAACCTAGTTTCAGTTTGACGTCTCCAAAAGAAGAGGTAAATTTTTTTTTGCCGCACACACTAACAGCAAAAGATGAGCAAAATTGAATTTGTTCTCTATAGCGTTTCTACCGATTCTTTAGTATTTTTTCTGTTGTCAAGCCTCTCTATGTAGTTCCTATATATGTAGTAATTGTTCCTTCATAGTTATTCCATAAAGGGCACGGTAACCTACAGAGGAAAATTACTTCTATCCAGTTGTGTTGAACTTTATACCTGTGATGTCTATATACGTGCTTCCGAAGCTATAAGAGAGACATACAAGATTTTTTTTAAAGGGGAAAAGTGATATTGTAAATCGTCAGAGGGAAGATCGTGAGAACTAAAACACTATGCTGTGTCGTCCTCTTCGAAGAATCTATCAAATTTTGGACAATGGCAAAAAATTGGATGCAGCTTGATGCCAGACAAATTACAATTGTGATAGGTCATGTGAAAGCATTATATTGGCCCAGGAGGGTGGAAGAACAGAAATGCCGCAGCCAGTAGTTCTTTAACCTTTCTTCCCATTCTGTTTAGGTATACGTCTTCAATAGATATATATGTACAATATATATATATGAATCAACTGTGTCCACTGGGTCTCTTGTTCCAACTACAGCCGGGTGGTGTTGAACACACTATACGAGTTCGGCTATTGATTGTACGACACAAGTCGAACAGGGAAAAAAAAGTGCAGTCAAAAAGTGATTTTAGGTCCAAAACACGGTACACATATAAAGTTTAGTAGTAGTACTACTTATTGGCAAATGGATATTTTCAATTCCCTCCAGCTGTGATAGTTTCACGAAAAACACACTTCTGTACAATCTTATAGCTTTTAATCCTACATGCTGGTTTGTACTAATAAACGGAGTGGGTTCTGGTCTTGTACTGTAATGCACTTGCACTGTTTGAAATCCTCAGGTGAAGTAATTTTTAAATTGGCTTCTGTTCACTAGATCTTTATTATAAGCTTCTTCGTGGGGTTCCCGGCTGTTGGGTTGTGCTGTTCAGACCTGCAATTTGTTACAAAATTCCGAATTTAGTTGTGCAACGTCGACATTCTATTTTATTGACAAATATTTATCCACTGTAAACATTTTCAAATTCGAAAACAAGAATTCCCTGCTATTTTTTAAACAGATACTCAATAGTTTAATTCTGCAAAGGATTTTAATACAAGTTAAAATTAGTGTCAATGTATTTGTTTTAAAATGTTAGCACCTCTGCAAAAAATGGGACTAAATTAACGTTTAATGTGAATGGTAAATCAATAAAGCTTTACAAAATTCTTGAAATAAATGGCAACATGTTGACTATGTTTTATGCACTTTTTGCTAGCAGTGCTTTTTGTGGAGAAGATGTGTTTGGCACCGGAACGAGTCCAGCAAAATCTAGATGAATTGCAAGGTGAGACAAACTTAATCTTTTTGTCTGACTCCTTCCCCTTAAGTTGGTTCCGCCTGTCTAGTTACTTACTGGATAAAACTTTTTTTGCACCCGTGGCCACGTAAACTTTGTATTTATGTATAGGAAATTCGTATAGTTACAGTTCTGTAGCATCTCCTGTCTCCTGGAGATTATATTGTATTAGGTAACAAACTAATGGTTACGGCTATATTGGTATGCATTCAGTAATTTCCAATATTTGGAGTTGGAAGATCAAGAAGGTAACTTGAACTTCGTTGGCTACTTTGCCAAAACCGAGACCAAAAGGTTTCCTCTGAAGTTTCTACATCCTCACAGAGTTGTTAGTTCTCTTGGATACGCCTGACTGACAAATCAAATGAGTCACAAGATTGTAATTTGCAAATGAAATATGAATTGTCTAGGCAAGGTTCATTCAACAAATCCATGCATCACTTCAACGTGCGTTGTACACATATTTTACGCACATACCTATACGTACATAGTTGTATACAATACACAAACCTGGCAGAGTCAACCGCTGTGAAAACTGACTTGTCTAACGGAGTCATTATGGTTGTGCAATACCATAAAAGAGTGTAAAAAAGCTCATAGAAAAAAGGATTTCTGTATAGGTAGCGGAAATGTAAAAAATTCGGCTGTCAACAACCATAATTTATTTAAATTTACTCCTGGGGTATAATGCTATATTACGGCGAGATAATGAGAGCTTAAAAGTCAAAATCCCATATGTTTGGCCATCTCCCGTCCTGATTACAAAAGTTAAAAGTTTCTTAATTCATCGACCATGAGAGACGTTGGTGGTGTGGATTTCTGAGTGTAATTTTTCTTCAACAATAATAACTTTTGCTCTAGTAGCAGCTCCTGTGACATTTATCAGAGCCGCTTATTATAACCCACTTCATCATCACATGCTTGTTTTATATGCGAAATTAAACTTAAGTTCCCATTATTTCCCAATCATCTCATGTGTCTTAGGTAGGGAATTAAACTTCCATTTTCATTATTAAGTTTACTTGCCACTTGTCTACTGTGCGACTATAATTCAACCGCATAAGGTTTCAGATTCAAGTGGCGACAATATTTGTCCTTTCTGAAGTTTCTACAGGAATTTTAGATTCAACCCTAAGTTAATGTAAGTTTAAGCTAAAGTTTTATCTTCTAGGTTCATTCATACCATTCAATATTTTTGGGGGATTTATTCCTAAGTTTTAACATAAATTTTGAGTTTCATCCTCATGCTTTCTTTTAGATTCGACTGCAAGGTTTTACAGGAATTTTTAGGCCCAACTACAGGATTCTATAGAAATTTTGAGTTTCGTGAGCAAGTTTTTACAGGAATTTTTTTTACACCAGGATTTTCAGAGCTTAACATCCAAAGATGTTTTTCTTCTTGCTCGTTGAAGCTGCTGAGAAATGACTTTGTAATTAGAAGGAGCAACACCTACCAGAAAACTATTTTGGTTTGGTGTGTAGCTATACGGCAGTAGGTAATTTATATGCAGTGAGATTTAGACACTGAAAGCTGTTTTAGGAGTGAGGGAAAGAAAAGCGAGCCGAGACGGTAGGGTCGTAATTCCTCACAGTGGGTCACTGATTATAGGGATGAAGAACAAGGTAAGACCTAATGAAACGTCAGAACTGCATGCTTTCCGCAAATCACCCCCACCACCGTCTCTTTCCCACTCTGTCCTCAAATAAATTAATGTCCACAGGTATTCATTAGAATATTTGTACTCGTCATTCTGACACGCGTGATTACAGGTTTTCTCAGAAGAGGAGGAATTGTGGAGTATATGGCGTCTATGCAGTAGTTGTAGCAATTTTTCAATTTACATTGCAGTATACTGAAGTGTAATTTTTTAAATTCACAGTACTGCAGAGCCTAAAATGTTTCTTGCAGAGAATTCAAGTTTAATATTTCAATTCTTATGAAACATCTGTATTTAATTCATCTGTATATTATGGACACACAGGGAAAAGTTACAGTAACTTTTCCTTGCTGAAGACAAGTTTGGACTGCCGGAACTGATTGAGAAATGAATTAATTAATCATCAAAATTATACAAAAATTCTGGTACTACATGATTTTTTGGCTTCCACTTACTTCTTTGAGGAATTCGAGCTCTTTTGATTGTAGTTGCATATATAACACACTATACCCTTAATATCCTATATTAAAATTTAATATAAATAGGAGAAGGTAGAAAATATGTATAAACGTACACTGTTTTCGATCAGGCGTCTCACTTTACACGCCGGCAATCTCCACTGTGAAGTCTTTTCCGTCCCTTTGGCGAAATCAAGACGACTGAATAGTTAGTCAAGTTAACAAGTTGGACAGGTTGGATATAATTACTTTGAGATCATTTGTCTCAGAAATTCATTCCTGCACACACAAACTCATATACAACATACACAAGAACAATTAATCCTACGAATTGTCATAAGTTTTCCTCGTCCCTGGCGTTTTCTCTTATGCAGCACTTAAAATTTTGACATATACGTAAAACACGGCTGAAGGTTTTGCAAACGGACACAATCTCCGTAATCTCTTAATGGATTTTATACAACAATGTTTGAACTTTTAGAGCGACTGAAGAAACATTTATAGGAAAATTTAGGGTGATGACACATATTCAACTCCTTCCATGTCCTAGCAGTTGACTTTTGTATAAATGTAAATTTCACCGACACGAAGGCGGACCGACGTGAGTCTCGAAAAGTCACCGAGGGAACTGAAGAGAATTAGAATTTTTAAGTACGGGCTTTATTGGCAGGAAATGTTTGCTTTTCTGACTTTAAATCCGCTGTGGTAGAATGCTTAATTCAATTAACCAAGAAATACAACTTGACTAGTGAAATTCATCAAGTTGTTTTAATTGATTTCTTCACTCTGTTTGTACTCTCTTATTTGCAAGTCGTTAGATCCACTCTTTACTTTTAAGCCCTTAACGAATGACGTTGATTTTTATGCACAATAATTCTTGCCTCTCTCGGCTTTGGAAACTGTGTCGACTTTCAAAAACAGAAAATGTCACGCAAATGTTGCTAAAATAGCTCTAAAAATGTTGCCAAAATAGCTCAAAAAATGTCACCAAAATTATTGCAATCCCGAAATCGTCACAAATATTCCCCGAAAAATGTCAACAAAACTGTCACTAAAATTGACACCAAAGCCTTCCTACGCTTGTTCTTCCCAAATTATACACAAATGTTTAAACCGTCGTTAAAATGAATAATGTAAGAATTCGATCACTAGGTTTCGAAATTGGTTTCTGGGTTTGATCGGTAAAACTTCCGCTCACTCACTTTTGATAGTGCGTAAGTTCACACAAGTCTCGAACAATTAATCTTTCATGGGAACAACAGCAACATCCAACCCCATCGGGCTTGCGATACAAACTGAAGGTAAAACCGCTCGTTCTCTTCCCGTTTACCTCTAGTAGCATGCGAGAAGAGCGGGCGACCGAGGCGAGGAGTAAACCTTCTGTGTGTGTACCTACCCAAAAGCATACACACACATGGAGCGTCGAGTCGGTCGAAGCCAGTCGTTCAGAGATCCCTTTCCATAAGCACACTTTACCACACGGATATAAAACGGAGAACATGCAGCCACCCTAACTTGGGCTTACAAGTGTTTTTGTCCAAATAAAATTGCATGTAAGTATACGTGTATATGTATGGCCCTTGTTTTGGATGGAGCTCTTCCTCACTGAATTTCAAGGGGGTTCGTATGAATGTATCATATATGCAAACCGTACCCCTTTTATTCAGGATTATTCATTTTTCCAACTCTTATAATACCGGTAGAGCACCAGAGGATTTTTACAATTATACGCGAGTTTATTGTGCTGGTGCCATTTCATTCCCTATTTATTACACTTTGTATTTTTAAATAAAATTATTCGGATTTCAAAATATTTTTAGCTACTCCAATATATTTTTTATCCGTTTCAAATCTTATTAATTAATTTAAATTAATTTAAATAACCAAAACATACTAGTAAGGACATGGTGTGAACATCTGGGGAGCAACAATTTTCTACAATTTATCACGTAGGTCTCCAAAATTCGTGAAAATCCGAATAAAAGAGCTTATTACAGTTATTGTAATATTTAATACTTCAGCCACGGAAGCTTTGTCTTCAAAGACTTCTAAATCTGAATATAATAGACGCGGAATCTCTAAAGTCTCCAAGGGAGATGGCAAAACAACAGTTCAACCGGCTACGATGAGGAATACACCTACCTACGCACTTATTTTAATTAAGTTTCACAGCTTCTTGAAGATTAAATTTAATTTGAGTACTTCCTTCATCTGCAAAAACCAACAAAATCACAAAATAGTGACGTGATTAGTTGGAAAGACATACCCACGACGAATTAATGTCATCAAAGGTGCCTGCGGTGAGTTAAACCATAGAGTTCATACATACGCAGAGCTGTCTTTTGATGTAAATTAATCAATATTAAATTCCTCGTGCAATCCTATAGTAGTAAATAAAATTTAATTAGAAAAACCTTTGTTTTTTGGAAAATCCAACATCAAATATTTCATGATTATTTTTAGGTTTATGAGAAAACTCGGTGTTGTCTACCATAGGGTCTTGCGGTTTGTTTATATCCGAATATTGCGAACAACAACATGCTATCAAACTATCAATTAAGCTATAAAGTTAATAAAATACTAGATACTTAGTATGTACATTTGTTAGAACTTATGTATGTAACTATACATATAATAAAGGATTACTATATGAACTATCTGAACATTGCCTTCTTGGAAATGACTTTGTTAAATCTTTAGCAGCTTTCAAGTAATTTCTCGTATAAGAAAGGAAGCGCCCAGCAATACAACACATATACTTAAGTGTGAAAACTGCTATTTAACTTATAATGGGAATGTGGCAAAAAATTAATGAAGCCAGGTACAGACCATGAATATACTCTGCGGAACAACATTTGAATTGTATTGACATCCAAGTTATATTGACCTGTCAAGCGTTTATCCATTATGAAGCCATGTTCTTGGAATAAATTGCCATAGAAATTCTGGTAGACTAAATAGTGTATTCATGTTAAAAGGTACTGGAGAATATATTTACATACAGACATTGCTGTTTACTATTGACAGTACGCATGTGTAAATACCATTTCTATTGGCTTCAGAGTGATTGTCCTGTGGTGCTTTAATTGGATATTTAATGTTTAATACCTCATGTCTGTTCTGCCTTTTTACTGACGTTATCAAAAGAAAGTGAATTGTCACCGGTTTTTTGACATTGATGTACTGCGAGCGTTTAGAAATACACACTTTTTTTTAGGTTTTAATCAAGTTTTAATAATTAATATGGTTGGACTGGCAAGGCCATTTCTTCAAGTTCATAACGCAAAGCGTATGAATTGCCAAGTTGCAAGTTCACATGTTGAATCCAATTTCCTATATTTTTTGATTACATATTATTGAAAAACCAGAAATATCTCTCCTGAATTTTTAAAATCTGCTGTATCTACTGGAGCTGACAACGTATTTTTGGGACGATGCTTTTTCGAAGATCGTACGCATCAAAAGCACATTAGAAATGAACAATGTGTATACAACGATTTTATTCAAAATCTAATTTAAATAAAATGCCAGCAATCAGTGTACGCCGTATGCGATCAACTGATTGCTGTTGATTTTAATGAAATTAGCTCCAAAAGCTGTAGAAAATAGTGTGCTAAGAGATACAAAATAAGATCTTATTCTGTGATTAGGCCATGTGTAGCAATTAAAAGAATTTTCTACGGCAGTTCCAATGTTTCATCAGTTGGGAATATACTAATCCAGGACATCATCCTCCATGATTTACGAAATGGCAGGACATGCAAGTTAGTAGGAGACTATGGATGTATAAGCTGTAGGAGGAATCCAAGGAAGCGGTTTCTGGAAGGCAATGCGAAAGTAATGGACATACATTATATTGTACGGAAGACATGATGAAGGGTAGAATATATATATATTCAACTATTAAAAGCTCAGTATATAAGGGCTCTGAAATGGGCTGGATAGGAGCCATACGACCAGAAAATAATGTACATTTGTTCCAGATGTAAAGCGTGTCAAAGTGCTGATGATGTTGGCAGAGCTAGCTGGTTGCAATTAGAGTCCGAATGAAATGTTATTATTACGTACGGGCTCCTTGAGTGACTCTTGCGAAAATACTTTAATTAATTTGAAACCTACGACGATCACGATAACGCAGACGACAAGCAGAAACTGTTGAGAGTCCTTATAGGGACATGACGTGTGTATACATACGAGCTTACCGAGAAGAAGAACCACTTGAGCGTACAAGCAAAAACTGCCCTGGTTCTTACAGTTACTCGCCATGTTCATTTTAATTCCTTCCTAGGTTCATATAGTCAACCACTGTTTACACTTTCTTCATATATAGAGTGTAAAATTCATTTAGTGCTCACATATACATACATTACTTACATAGTGAAGACAGTTGTAGACTTAAGTAATGAGTGGTCGCGAGTTGCTTTTGCTTCTTCTTATTTCCATGATGCACGCAGCAAGAATCTTAATTCAAAATTGTTTGATAGCCTTGGATGTGCAACATGGGTTTGCTAATATCTGTATTTAATAAGTAATTTTGTAGAAATACAACTTCTGTATTTGAATTTTCTTGTGTTTACCATATCTCGGACATGCAAAGTTTGCTTGTAGGGCTTGCTTGTAGGGCTTGCTTGTAGGGCTTGCTTAATTACACTTGCTATTTCAAACTCATGCATACTTATTCCCGTTTAAAGTATAAAAGGTAAAAACAGTTGTTGGATTCAATAAATTTTAGCTAAAATAAATTGATTGTAAATGATTTTTGAGTCTTGTTAAATCGTTTGAATTTTACCTAAAATATTATGACTATCTTGTAGTAATATCCGAAAAAAATGTAAACAAACTACAACGAAATTGCAACTGAATTCATCTTGCGATCATAAGTAAAGCTATCATGCAGAGTCTACATTTCATTTGAACTCCGATTTGAAACGTAATACTTCGACAGGACTTTAAATTTCCAAATACCATAAATGAAATGACAACATTGCCTTTTTGCTGCGGTACTAAAATGAATCGATTTCTTTTTTAAAGTTTTGCTTTGCCAGACAAAGGCAAAGGGTAAAGAAGCAAAGTACAGAGGAAATTGTACAGTATATTGCATTCAGTCAATCTCCTTCGGTATGCCAGAAAAAGGAAAAAATGAACCTTTGACTTATCAAATATTTATTTAAGTAGCTTCGGGTCTCGGTTTAAACATATATACATATGACAGATTGGACACTGACTATACATAATCCATATGAATGTCGGCGGTCTTATTTTTATTGGATCAATGCAACCTAGAGTAGCATAGTATATTAAACTGAACTGGACACATCGTTCCCCACTTTTAAAAGAAAAGTGCTGCCGCAAAGTCTGGTTTTTATTTGGAATTATTAAGAGCTTCATGCCCCGACCAACCTGACAACATGCAAATTGCATGTTTCATGCCTTTTTAATAAATTATCCAAGTCAGGCTTTACGGATTTTCTTGCATGTAGATACTTTATTTTAATCCTTAATTTTTGTTTCTACACATTCCTTTTATTTTCCGATTGAACTGACATCCATACTTATTACATACCCTTCCATGTTTTCCCAGGACGTCGTTTAGAATGCAAATCCAAATGCATAGTAAATTGCTAGCTTGGAAACATGTTGTCGGGTCTTATGTTGCATTGCTTTTCTATGAAAATACATATGCGTGTAATAATTGTCCATCGGCAACTTCTGTTGAACACTAGTAACATGCATTCCCCTATTGTTTTGAACCAAAACTTGAAAAGTTTTGGAGAGAAAAAAGGGCATTCTTGTATATGCTTTTGATTAGATTATTTCAAGAAGTATAAATATAACGAAATGAACTTGTGTTTTTCCCTAATTCTTAGTATTAATGTTTATATTCCCAGCTATGACATCCCTATGCTTTGCTTGCTGATGTGAATATTGTCAAGTTGAGCTTTTACTAGTAACTAAACAAATGAGGAAAATGTGGATGTTATTACATATTCATGGTTGGGAAATCGCTCAAAGTATTCATAGCTGAAGTAGAGTTGCTACATACATAGATATATGGAACTAAAAACTGAACCCAAACACACATCGATATATAATTATACATATACAATGTATAGGAATACATTGCATATTCCACCAGGTAAATTCACCCTAATTTTCAAGTACGGCTCAAGAAAGTTGTAGTATGTCAGATATAGTCCTCTGCATAGGCTTGTAGGATGTACACTTTGGTGTAATATTATTAAAGTTCATCTCTAGACGGTTAGTATATTTTCAAGAGAGATGCAGAAAGAGGCTGAGTCTATCCATAGAATTGAACTTGTCGTGTTTCAAGTCTGATTCTACTTCTAAGAAAAGCAAGTTCCTTTGAACGTAATTACTGCCGAGTGGTCGGCTTCCGAAAGTTGCCATCATGGTTAGGAACACACTGGAGCAACTTCCTATCTTGTCCTATTTCTCCCTCACTTCCTACTTAATATACTCTTTACATATGCGGCGGAATGAGTAAAAGGTTGCTACTAGCGACTTGATAGCGTCATCTTGATTGAAGTTGACTTGTCTGCATCTTTATACTAGTAATAGCTATCTCTGTGTAATGCAGTGTATGTAGGCTAGGTTAAATAGATACAGTATACAAGTGTTATGAATGTATCTATGTATGTGGACATAAGTTTTGTATGTGTTTTATAACAAGTTTATATATATTCACGAGCAATGTACCCAAGTAGGAAGTACATATGAACGTTAAGCTAGAGTGTAAGTGGCGCTACGTATAGATGCATATATTCGTCCTAAAGTAGATTTTAGTTAAGAAACAACTTCTCTGGCGTTTCCAGTTTCTTCTGAATTCCTTCTATGGAATCAAGCCATTAAGAATATAACTTCTTGCTTACGCTTCGTACAGAGATTTCTTCCGATTTGCTTGCTCTTCATGTGTTTTTCCTCAAGTTATACAAAGAAAGTTAAATCAAGTGAAATTGCAACGCTAATGTTTAGCCAAAACAAAACTTTCTTTCCAACTAAACTTTCCATTAGCCTTGCATAGAAAACTGTGCATTTAAGCATTACAATTAAATAGTACATTCACCTTGTTTAAATAAGTTGAATTAGTGTTGCATCATAATTAAGCTATGCGTTTAAATTTACAAGAAATAAAGCTCATTCACTTTGCATTGAATTGTACATAACCAGCCAACCAGCGTATTTAACATTGCACTCTATAAAATGATGAAATCGTCCTTATAAACTTAAAACCACATAGGATTTTATATTAAATAAATTTTTACTCCCACTAAAACTTTAGAAGCGAAGTGGTTTTTCACTACTTGATTTCCAACTTTAAAAAAATGTTGCTGCAAGGTTATGATAAAATCTTGGGGAAAATCCTTTAAAAGTGTATCGGTATGTTGAACATAATGCCAATGCATCTATAACGTTGCTAAGTGCCTCTGAATGAGTTAGCTTTTTGTGAATGTGTAGCAGCAAAAGGTAATATGGCACGCAACTACTTCATCATTTAACATCAATGTCAGCTGAAATCTTGAATAAAGCTATCTTCAAATCTCATCAGTGCATTGAAAAAACTGAAGATGACGAAGAATAACCATAGGAGAAAAAAGAAACTTCCCCCTTGCTTCATCGTTAAACGGTACGAATTCGAGACAAAAAGTCCTTACAAGTGCATAGCGTTAGAGGATATGTGTACGATATATAAGAAACTCGGAGAACATATGACGAAGATGTACGTATCTATGCATAAAGTGTATCTAATTGGAGCTCAGGAGTAGGAAGAAGTCTGAAGAAAAAAAGTAACATAACGCCACTAAGTATTTCCTCAAGGAAACAAAGAGTAGTGCACGATGGAGCAAACAATGATTTTATCAGGCGATATCGCAGGGAAAATGCCATACATGTGACGGCAGCATTCAATTCAAGCATATAACTTCTTTCCATCATTCATTCTCTCCTCTAGTCGTTGTTGTCCCCAGAAGCATCCACCAAGTAAAAAAAACTCGTTTCATTTTCAACCTTATAGAGTTGAAGTTGTTGAGCTGCCACAGCAATTAATTCCTCCCCTATCATTTTTCCTTAACAACCCATTGTATACAATGTTTCCTACTTGTCTTTGCTTTTTTCCAACTTCCAGAGTTAGTTTCAGGATCCTTGTGGACATTTACTACGAGTAATACAATTGAAATTGTGGTGTAGCCCACCACCGTAACCGTTGCGGAGCTATACTTTTGGTGTGGTGGTTCATCAGCTTGTTATATTCATAGCTGACACGTCTTCTAGAGACGACGTTCTGTTACATTGAAACTTTATTGAGCCAATGTAAATAAAAGGAAAGGCTGTATAACAATATCTAGAGGGGATGCATTATGAGCAAAGAAAATTCAGCAGTAAAGTTTTTTCCATTTCCCTCTAAAACTTCGCTTCCGTTTTCAATTAAATTCCGTTTAAAAGCAACTCGGTTATTTACTAGTAAGGAGGAGAGACAGAATCGGCGGCTTTGAATGTCATATCTACAGCATTATAAGTGCCAGCGGAACTTCCAGTTGGAGTTATAACTTTTTGAGGAGAACCATATCTAGATCTATGGATATATGAAGCTCTCAGTTTTTACGAGGAAACGAAATGAATGTATGAGAAAATACACATGTAACATACATAATTCATATGTAAACATGAAATTATATGTATATAATATAGGAAATATACATACAACATGGAAATCAAGTATAAAAGTATGACAATTCGCCAAGCATAAATAGGATAACTGCGCTATACAATGCATTAGGAGGATAAGATGGTGTTACAGTACATAAGAAAATTACACGCTCACGTGTGTGCGGGAGAGTAAAATGTATTTGGAATGAGCTTTATCAGAGAGTCCCGGTGTTGAAAGCAGTGTGCGACCCGTAATTAGAAGATTGAGAACCCTGGTTACAAATCACATGGGAACATTCACTAAAAACTTCAAATTTTGACAGCTCGTAAAACATTTATGGCGATTGACAGGACACTAAAAATTCGGGAGGCAAAACAAGACCATAAATAACGGTCGTGTAAAGAAGTCGCTTTGCCTTTTTTTACCTCCAATGTAAAATACAGATATGTATTTACTTGTACGTGGGATTTTATTTTCTTACCCTTGAGATTACCAGATTTTAATGGCTATGTAATTACACAGCACATACTAGTATCACGGCACATGTAATTAGAAGCGGATTTATGCACCAAAATGCACCGACAAGTATAGCTTTAACTATTAATTTCAATTTCCCTCACACACATCTCTTTCAAAATTAATTAAAATTGAATCAGTCATGAATTTCTACTCATATTTTGAAGCAATAGAAACTATTATAATAATTATGCATCTAGATTTTAAACAAGAGGCTTAATTTAATTGAATTTGTTTTAAATATTTGCATTAAAAAAGATGCAAACTTGACTAACTAGGGAAATGTACAACTCTTATATGTAAAGATACCCATAAGACATTCATGTTATTACAGACGTTTGTATATAAGAATGAATGCTATTTTTAAGTTATTTAATCATGAAGAAATATATAAGATTTGTGAGGAAATTCAGGGCTGTATACGGAGTGGTTTTCCACATTATTCATTACTGCGACATTAATTCTCAGAATATGAGCTTTCTAGTTTCATGAGCATCTGGGCAAGGGAGCAAATCCCGGGCTTCCCTCAAATTTTGATGATCGGAGCCGGGCACGAATATATTCGTGGAGGAAGTAGGGAATATATAGATCTTTCATATCAAACTATAGAGTTTACTGGAAATGCAGCGGCCTAAGCGCGATGCTATTTGTATTTGGAATATCCAACTCTACCCTACGAGTGATCATTGCAACATAATAAATAATGTTGTCAAGTAAAGATAATTAAAAACAATTATTAAATTATTTAATTTGACAAATCTTAAACATAGCGATTCCTCCACAAACTATTTTGTTACAGATCTATAAATAACTGGAACGGAATCAAAAACTTCCATGAGACTTAAAGGCATTTAAATTTTATAAAAATGCACCGCCTATAAGCTCAAAGTACTTTGCAGCCAATAGTTCTCACATAAAAAAGCAATGATCCGTGATCCCAAGAGCATGTGCCAACTAAACGCAACCCTCTTGGTTGGCTTATAACAATACACTTCACGCCGCTATTTACTTGAACAACTCAGCCGATCTATGAATTTGTCAAAAAAAGAATTCTCTCTCGAGCAAACTACGACATGATTACACACATAGGGTAGGAGGGGAATTTTATTTTAGTTTTTATTCCAAACAAGGCACAAATCGTTTTATTAGGTTAGACGGAGTGGGTGAGAGAAAAAGAATAAAAAGTGCCGAGGTATTATAATAAATTTTTATGTTGCCGTCTCTCTCCTCCTCCTCCTCCTCCTGCTCCTGCCGCACGGAACTCCATATGTGCTCAGGTTTAAACACCAGTAGTATAGCAATTGCAACAATAGTAATAGTAGCATTCACATACATAATGTCAGGATTGATTGACGATTCCTCATAAGTTTTTAATAAATATTCGTTTCCTACTTCAAATTCTGTGTGGGTAGGTTATGAATACGAGTTGATGATACAGGGAATAAACTGTGCTGCGAAAATGGACATACCCCAAGGGTAAGATTGGAAACAACACACAAATATTCATAAGTTCATGTCCCTCGGTGTTACATACATGGAATATAATTCTTCTCAATATTTGTATATACGATTAGAAAAAATATACATACATACATATAATTCGACGAAAAATGCATATGCTTGAACCGGGCATGCATATAATTCACCAGAAAATGCAGCATGTGATTCAACGAAAGGTATACATATGGCGCAAAGAAATATGCGTTTCCATATCGCAGCGTAAACAAAAGTGAGAACCTTATTATTCCGAACTGTTAAGGGTGTGTAGTATGCTCAAGGGTAAAGATTTTTTTCCCTCTCGTCAGCAGAATAAACTCTGAGTCCACACAACTCACACATGTGACTCAAAGCTACTACTGCACTATCTCTTGTCATAAAATTTCAGATAATAATAAAAGGGAGGGAGACCCTTCTTCGTCGTAGACTCTACAGGACCACGGACCACATGCATACATAATGATTCTACATAGTGCCATTTCCAGGATTCAGCCATTCATTGCCGGAGAGGCAGAGAAAGGGAAGGTATATGTACTATTATTATACAGAAACGTATTATTATATCAGAAAAGCATATTTAAACATTTTTCACTTTACTTTGATATGCAGTCATTGCCATAGTCGATGTCGATTTATCCGTATGTACGATAATATGAGATTCAAACCTACACTTTTATGAATGAGCTGGTTATATCGAACTTGACCTGCGCTAGAGAATCATATCTGCATGTTATGCAAACCGTCACGTTACCCTCACGGTTCAAAGGCAATAATTCTGACAAACTGTTTTGGAGATGTCATGTCATTCACACAGCAACATAGCGGAGAGGGACGGAGCCATATAGGGTGGACAGAGAAATGAGTGTGTAATACACTCACTTCTACTTCCATTGTATTTGAACAGTGGCTTCGCCCCCGTTGTTACAGGCGGTTCGGTTTTGGATATAATCTAATATAAGAATAATCACAAGTGGATTTAGGCTCATTTTTATAAACACATAAGTCGTATTTATAGAGCGTGCTGCAGTCATTGTGTTACAAGCACATACGTTCAAGCAGCTTTTATACACTAATGTAAGCAGCCTCAGAGTCTGCTTGTAAGTAGATACTATTGAAACTGTTCATGAGGATGCATTACGACCCATATTTTGAGGTACAATAGGTATGTAACCTTAGTTTCTTATGTGTATATATGCTTACTATTATATGTGTACTCCGTGTATGTCGTTATATAATGCCGAGAGAGACTAAAGCTTCTGTCTATTGTTAGCTTCCATCGGTCGTGTGTTTAGGGGTTGAAGGTAAATAGGTATGTAGGAACTAGTTTGTATTGATAAAATGGGCATGGGGGTAACCACTGGACTACATACTTGGTGTCACTAGACAGTATATATAGTGTATAATGCATAAATAATGAGCAAATATAGGGAATAAGCATAACAAATAGTAGTACTTACATGTATCTATATGTGTCTGTGCATACGTATTTTTGTGTCTGGAATTTTGGGCTAGCAACTCCAAGCCCTTGCGATTATTCATGGTTCTCCATACGAATCCTTCCATATTATTATTATTGGGTTATGCCGGACAGATGTTCAATGATTCGGGGTGCTCTCAGAGAAGGTAGAGGAATAATACCCACTTAAAAAACCCTGGACTAGACAAGAGGAAAAAAACTGAGAATGAACCCATTCAAGCCAGTTATACATCAAACCCATTGATCTAACAATGTGAACAATTAGCACGTGCCATATGGTATCAATAGTAGGATGCGGGAAATAGGTTAAAAGCAACCAAATCCGCTAATCATTCAATCATTGACCATATCCTAACCTTCATCTGTCCAAGCAGGGAATATGCTCATCACGTTTTTAATTCAATGAAAACAAAACACAAACGTTACAACGGGCGTTACACTACCAACAACTGCTGCTAGCTTCACCATATAGTTCTCATCTTAATTTCTTTAATTACGGAGATAGAATCGAGCTCAACTTCTTTATACTATGTTACATTCATATGTAGCACATTTACTCTATATATTCATTATGTGTATAACACATAGATAGCTATAGCAAATAGGAAGAAGATAGTTCAGTCAAACACGACAGTAGGTTTGCTCAAGCCTAACGAGGGCCTGTCGGGGTGCAATAAAATATTTGCAATGGTAATTGAAATCGTCCCATTGCAACTTCCGAGCAATAATTATTACAAGTCTTGATATCTGCTCTAAGACTTATATATGCGGGAAGGGCGCAACTTCGATTATGGTGAGCTCTCTTTAATCTCGGTAGTTCCAATCTTTCTGTTGTTCCGGGTAAGTAAGTGCTCATGAGACATGGCAGAGAAGGGAGCAAGTATCCCATTTTATTCGTCCTGATCATGGGAAAAAAGTCGCCGACACAAGGAATGAAGATATACACAAGGACTTTCGTGATACCAAAAACCTACGAACATAAATAAACACGCGTCTGCTCTATACTCGAAGGCTCTCTGGGGGATGAAGCGTTGGAAATTGCATGCGGAGCAAGCCACTACAAATAGTTTCAGCAGCATAGACAGAGGCAAATGATTTGGACGCATAGCATACATAAATCCAAGGCAATCTTATGATAGACGTGGTATAAATCTGCCCCTCATTGCAGAGTCTTGTTATTGGTTACCGGATATACCCCTTACACATATGTGCATGGGCTTTCGTGATTAAGGCAGGTTCACACTGCGTATTCACCCGCCTGGATCCCGGATACATAATAAGAAACAATAAAACCGTTATTTTATGTCCTTCCATGACTACAACCCGCTTCTCACATCTAATCGGGTCAACTCAACAAGGAATCTCCATGTGCAGTCTAGTATATAGTCATATCTACTCATATTCACACTATATACCCATAGTGTTCACTACATTGTAGTATATTGTACATAAACTAGACACAGGATACAGTCCATGGTTATACCCAGAAAGGATCGGAGGACAGAAGGAAATGAGTCAGTGAAAAGTGCAGCGTAACTTGAAATAATATTTCATTATCCACCGAAAAAGGGAACGTAAAGCGCAGGGTGATAATGGCTCTTGTTTCCACAACTATAAAATTCGTGTGCAGGTTGAATCAGTGAGTAAAATTCATAGCCACAACGCACGTAAATATACACACTGTAGATCACACGAGGAGGGAGCAGACGTCATCTGGATAGAGCTTGATGACGGCAAGACAGTTAAACAATGGGTGGCTGTCTAGTCTTTTATAACGTTGTTAATTAGTTTAGACGACCAAAATCCAGTTTACTTCCTAGCGAGGAGTAAAGCGGCCTGATTTCATGGCTGTTATACAGGCAACCCTATGGAGGATTCAGTTGCATTGTGATGACACCATCCCCGGCTTAATTTATGGATCGGCTTTTCCACCTTATAACGTTTTCCTCTGTTGTGGTCAGTATTTTTATGTCTCCACAAGCTTGTGCTTGTGTGCTATAGCACTAGCACGCAACTTAAAATTTTGGAATTGCATAAATTAGAGATTAGTATGTACATCAGGCTGGTGTATTAGTGTTTCTGTTTATGCTTCTTGTATTTATCATGTCTGTAGTACGTTCATGAAAACCGACGCAAAAATATATCCAGTAACATATGCTCAAAATTCGTATGTTAAAAATAGTGAATTTTTTTAAATCATTTTCATGGAAATTTTTAAATTGTTGACGGAAAGGTGTGTAGTTATCTGTATGTTAATATGTAACAAAACAAAAATAGTTGGTATATTTATGCATGGAAGCTTGAAAAGTAAGTAATGAAAAAACAGTAAAAACAGATTTGATGATTTCATGTGGGCTTTAAATGGAAGACATTTTGTGAAATTTTCCTCTTTATTGACTACAGAAACGGAATTTCCTTCTGCTCTTGTCGGGTCTCGAGTAGGGCGGGCGGCAATATTCCCGGACTGGGACTTCAAGCATCCTCATATTATTATTGTTTAGTGTGGCATTCTTGGGCCATTGGAACGGTATATGAGGCAAACTTGAAATTAAATGCCTCAGTGGGTGGAACTACTATAGTATTGCTGAGAATATATTATGCGGAAGAATCAAGGCCCAATTCATAAGCTGCCGAAGCTTAGCACATGACTATATCATCTAGATAGTTACATGTACACTTTTAGTGTTAATGCAAGGCCGTCGACGACATGGTTTGCAATCTTGAAAATTAAAATAAGGACGCCAAATTACGACAAGCGTCATTCATTTCCCTTAATTTATGTACAACGGACAAAGTAATTCACCCAGTTTCATAGTCAAAATGACTGTCCGTAAAAAGTTTATTGCTCCATATTTCCCTTTAATATTTCGCAAAATAAAAAAAGCCCTTCAATTATTCAAGTATTCACGAATGGTCGCCTCGTCGTTGTTGTCTTTGTTATGGATTTCAAGAGAGTAGTTACCGCTATTAAAATCAAAACGGCTATAACAGCGTCTTGCACTTCTGTATTGTGTTTGACATTTCATCGACATTATTTTTTACACGCAAAATAAAATATGAAATGATTCCGATTTTGCCAAGTTCTAATATTAAATGTTTGCAAGTAGCACAAACTAAATACATATATTGCTTGTTAATTTACATATGCACATGAGCAGAATAAAGAAAAACAACTTAGCTGAGAGTTTGGTTTGATTACACAAATCAATTTGTTTTACTCTTGCAATCTCGGAATATTATACGGTAACTGCTTTTTAGGAGCTTCTTTTTTCTTTTCTACCGATAACACCAACCTGCCTTTTTCTTTATAACTATTGTATATATTTTATAACTACATCTAATGAAAGTCACTTTAGTTTTTACGTGATGAAATAAGCTATGTGAGTTGGGTGAGACACAAGATTTTATAGCAATTATAAATAATAGTTTTCATGTAATAAATGAGTTGTTATTTTTTCGTTCAAATATTGTTTGTTATATATGCTATTTATATGTATGATAAGTTGTTAAAACAAAAAATTGTTCTTTTGCAATTATATAACTTATAAGTTAGCACATCAAATACAATGCCCTCCATGGCTTCCAACATGTTTTTTTCCAAACTGCTGAGATCATTGGGAAAGCCATCATTATTATTCTTACAAACATCGAGCTACTGTTCCTGTTACTTTCACTTCACTTGTGGAGCTTCTCCCTACAGTTATTATCATGATCATACTCGTGATTTCGCTTCGTTTAGTCACAAGCACAAGTCTTCTTAGCTTCATTTCCTGTGCTGTTTCTTCATATACAAAGCCATTTATCGTTAAGCTTAACTTTGTCGGCAAGTTGGCTCGTACTACGTCTAAAACTGTTGCTTCACATCTTTCCATATGGTTGTTTAATTGTGTGGCTTCTCCTTCTTCCCCACTTCCAGCTTTTGAAAAATGGCAGAAACTGTTTCCAAATAGCGCGTGTCTCCTTGTCATTTCTTTCGTTATTTATATACAAACTTTAATAATTATATCACAGTTTATCATAGTGCCCCGAGTTGTTTCTGATATAGAATGCAGCCGTTACTATAAGCAGTACGTTGAGCCAAATCATGATTTTCCATTCTTTGTTTGTATCTTACTACTTGATGTTTTAAGAAAAAGTTAGCTTGACTTGTTTGTAATTAGTTTTTGTTTATCTTTATTTCTATAGTTAATAAGGTTTAATTTTTACAGCAGGAAATTTCTTTCAGTGAATACCCTAATAGTAATATTGTAATTAAAATTGATCTATTTACTATAGTAGGTATAACGCCAAAGAAGAAAGGGTAAAAATTCAATAAACAAAGTTCCGCTGCAGTAAAGACATTGTACCATTTATATGCCAATATATTTAATGCATTGAAGCTATGTGCTACAACTTTGCATGTAAAAACTCTGTCACATAAGTCTTGAACAACGCAACAGAGCTCACGAATGTTGTGTCAAATCAGGAAAAGGAGGGATATTGTGAAGGTATTTTGTAAAAACACTTAAGCCGAGTCTATACCTATATGCAATTACTATACTTCGACAAAATCCACCTTTGCGTTTACGTCAGGAAAATATGAAGAGACGGAAAGAAGTTGTGCAAAGTTGCGTTTAAACAGGCTACTAAGAAATTTAGGCAGTAATTTCTTCTCTCTTGATGCTATAAAGTCATCTTGGAATAAATTGAACCACAGTGCTAGTGGGAGTTTAAGAAGCAAAAGTTACGAGAAGAGCGGTCGTACCTCTAGAAAAGTTGACAAACTTGCAATTGTTGGCACAAGTTTCATCCGGATTTGATTATGCACAACTCTTCACATCCTATATGATCGTATATGCATACAGGCATGCTTAGTACATAATATACATAAACTTTACCTGAAAATACCACAAGAAAATTATTTTTGGAGCTCCTGCCAAGTTCGCAATTTACTTCCATTTAGCAGTAAAAGATGCAAACAGACATCGAGGAAGGCTGCATTTCATAATTTGCGATTATACACTGCAATTTTGAAGATAGAGAATTTAGTTTTCATTTTGTTGAAACCCATTAGACAGACCACTTTAAATTTGCAAACTAGCAAAATGTGATTGATATATTCAGAACTTTATGTACACACTACTACATACTGTCTTGTGAATTTATTTTTGTACTACATTTTCCAAAATTGTGAGTTCAAATTGTTATTACTCTAAAGATTCTAGTAGTAGCTGAGAAATGTAAATTATTCAGCAGTCGGACCAAGAAACGAAATCTTGTCATCTAATTTTCCTAGTTGTTTCATCAGCTGATAATTCACTGGAACTAAGTTAATGAGTGTAACCTTAAAAGCCTTTAAATAATCAGCAAGGTTGATGATATGCGGGATTGGTAGTGAAGTTAAAGTGTTCGTGAAATTAGAACAGTTCACCTTTGGTTAATTAATGCGATTTCTAATTTCACCTCGTGTTATACATATCATGTGGAACCTTAATTACGTGCAACTTAAACTGCAGGACGTGCAAATACTTACATGGAATATACCTTCTTAGTGTACGTACTTAAGCGTAATATGGACATATGCCCATACCTGTATTCGTGCATAGGTGTAATACATTACATGCATTACAAACATCCCATATGTATACATCGTATATATTATTCAACGAGTCCGAATAATGTTCCACTTCCAAGCATGCACTCCCTCATCGAGGACATAAATCAGGTAAAGTTGCTGATTTATTAGGATATATCGTGGTAATTAAATCATGCGTAACATAGCCCTGCTTCCTGAGAAATAATCTCTAAGATCAAGATGCTCTGAGTAACGCTAGCCAGCAATTATTAGTTTTAAAATTTAAAACCTTTTCCTGATTTGTTTTCATTATGACCATATTGCATACCGCATAATTCTCAGATATACTATAGCTACTATTTCTCAAAACCACGTATTTCAAATACAAAAAACATAAATTCCATGCTTCCAATGCCTCCATTAGACGCGTAATTACAGAGTCAAGCTAAATTTGTAGATATTCCATGCATTTGAACATTCGTCGCGTTTAAAACATTTTATATATTAATTTCAGATTCGCTTTGCCATACATAAAAATCATTAGTCAGTATACTTAATATCTTGCAAACCTTTCGTGCCCGTTGACGGGCACAAGGCGGTGTTACAGTATGTTAGGTTGCTTAACTTTTTCACAACGACCATGAAGATCAAGATTATTCTATACACACACATTTTGATTCCAAGGAATGTATCAACTTTCAACTGACTTGAGAAAAGCTTGCACATTGCTTCCGTGTTGAAGTAGCACCATAGGCGAAATGATTAATTGAAAGCTGTGGAAGAGCTTTGAAGCAAAAGCCTCAACCGTCATAATAACATCCTGTGAGAATGCCCCTATGTAAGTCATACACAAGTAAAGACTCATAGAAGTTCGTCCACTATTTTCTATTACCCTATCATATACTGAACATTAGAATGTTTCAACTCCACGTTGTTGCGAGCCAGTACGGGTGCCATTTGGATGTGATGCTCTTTATAAAGTTGAAATGAACTGTTACAAGAGAGAGAGAGACTTTTGGAGATAGAAATAAATGACTGTTTAGGCACCCTCAATGTTTTGACTCTAACCGGGAGGAATATGTAGCAGTAGTCGGCGAAGTGGATGAAACCAAAATAGGAACAACCTTTCAGTCTTTGCTACACTCAGTTTCAAGTTTTAACTACCAGGAAATATTTTAACGATTAGCCTGCTCCAGTCCCATTTGTATGTATAAAGAATGCAATTCCGAGTGCATTTAATCTATTTTCCGAACTTACGTATTACTCAAATGCAATACTCAAAGGTATTTTGCAGTCTGTGCTGTGGTTTTTACTACTGCTTTCATGTGTATCCTTGTGTCAAATGAAATAATTGTGCAATTGCATTTCCTCCCGCTCATGTACACATTCACACAAAACTACAACCACATGAAACCAAGTTTTTGGTGCATGTCAAAATTATGTACAGAGATATGTTGCCACAAAGCTTTGTATTCTCTCTAGTGTATTTTATTTTGACTTACATTTCGGAATTCAATTCTCCGAATACTGTCTTTGAGTTTATATGTATAGAGAAATATATTTAAACTAATGTGCCGATTAGTTGCCTGCTTTTGCTCGAGCTCATATAACATAAGCTAAATAAACTATATAATTATGTATATAAACGCTTCTAGAAGACGTTATACTTCAAAAAAGCACAGTTAAGTTTTTCTAGCATGAAATAGCTACATAGGTATACAGATGCTGTCGTTAGGTCATGTAGTAACTTTCGAATAGTTTGCATTAATAAATTAGTTCGCTGAAGTTCAATCAATTGTACGTACTTTGGTTAAACTCTTTCCCATTTCCACAGAATTAACTGCCTAGGTAAAGTTAAGACCCAGACTGGATATATAATGCCTAATAATAGTTCGAGTATAGTAATTGTAATGGAATTGCTCCCATTTCCAGCACCTTTTCCATGTGAATAACCATCATCATCCTTCACCATCTTCTCAACAACTAAATTATTTCTTCTAGAGTGCACCATATAGCATAGTTCACCACTCCAGTCTTATGCCGTGTTCGTGTGTTATGTATGTAAATACATATATGTATACCTATGCAAAAATAAAGCAGGACGTTTTTGAAACTTAGCAGTAAGTAAAGAGTGTTTCTATCGAAAGATTTTCCCTGTAGGTTCATGTGTTACTCTGCATCCCATTACTGCAACAAATCTGAAACGTTTTGCATCAAGTTGTGAATGTATCTAATTATTCCATTCCATTAGCCACTACATTTTAAAGTACATTTTCCAATTATACTGCTAATATCGTTTTCGATGAAAGCCCCCCATTTTTGACAAAAATTATATCTGAAATTAAATTTCTTACCATATCTATAGGCATATAATAGACATTTTGAAAGCGTGTTCCTTCCTCCAGCAGTCTAATACGACGACAATATTAAAAGGATTAGAACATCATGTGTACTAGGCGAAGCATTAAAAATATAAAATACTGTGTGAAAAATAGTGATTTGACGTCTTGTAAAATGTGAGTCACTCATCTTTTGCACCGTCTTCCCATGCTTGTTGCAAATTATAAAACAACAAGATGAAAAGGAGTAATAAAGTTGAGTAAATTGCTCATAAATGATAAGACGAGGAACGGGAACATTTGCGGGGGTGAGAGACCCGTATAGTGCACATTTAGCGATATGCCTTCTCCTTCTGAACTCCCGACAACAAATTATTTAAAATGTTGAATGATGAACCAATTAGGGGAGCTATGTTGAGCATAACCATCTGTCTGGAGTCCCACACTTAAATAAATGTTCCAAGTACATGGAGGGTCTCAAGTACATCTATCTTATACGTGTCTACGCTCCCGGTTATCCTCATCACTACAGCTTGGTACATGCACTTCTGTATTGCTAAAAAGCAGTTATGCACGACTCCTCGCATACTTTTTTTAATGGATAAAAATGCATTTGCTAGATTGCGTATCATTAGACGACGAAGTTGGAGATATTTCATCTAAATATTGGCACTTTACAAATACTGTGATTTCAAGTGTAGATACACAGGGAATTAAAACTAGATTCCCTGTGTATCATTTGGAATGGGGTAAGTATTGTGAATTTATTTATCAACAGTAAACTTTAACAAGAACATGGGTACATTGGTACATACAGCCATATGCAGATATAAAGCGGAAGCTCGTGATTCACTACAATTGCAAGCTTAGACGTACTTGATTGAAGCTTAGTATGGTAAACCTACTGCATGTGATCAAGCATTACAGGCTCGTAAACTGTAATAGCAAACCAATGTAACGGTTAAAGGTACTTAAAAGGATGCTCACAAGCATTTAATTAATGAAACGTGGACATTTCAAATATACATAAAAACAAATGGTAGCTATACAATAAAAGAGGAAGAACTTATACACATACCAGGCTCCTTACAACAGCAGGAGGTTTAAGGCTGAGCGTAATTCTACTTGAGCGCGTAACCCTGTAGCACCCACAGCATTAAAGTGACAATTAGTATCTCTTTTAACAGTCACGGTAGCTAAAACCAGGCGTTTGTTACATGGGAACTTAAATTGGTTTGTGCTTGATGATGGTATCATCTCCTCCATCTAAGTATTCCACGATGCAATGAATCCTCAACACAACCATTCAAATCACGCATGTAAATTAATGGACTTTGCATGGTAAATACGGAGAAACTAATCAATCCTACGAGGCTATGTCGAGTCTCATCTCATCCAATCCGAATGTCATACCCTGCTTTGTTTGATCATACTATTTATGTTAGCGCTTCACATGCTATGATATTTGTGATTATGGGTATATGTGATCTCGTCCTCTGTACATCATCATGTTCACCACGTTCGTCTGTCTGTCTCGCGCGGTGTATCTTATGAAGATACTAAGCAAATACATAAAGACCAAAGACCATGTATATAAGACGAATCATCGACATGAAAGATCATTCCCAAATATTGGCTCAACCGTTAGGGTGCGAATTCAAGTATACAAAATCTTACCACACTCGCATGAGCATCGGTGGTGTGGGTAGTTGGACAGGGTCGTCATGGGCTTACCCTCCGAGTTTCCGTATCTTCTGAGCCACAGGCTTACCCCCTGCTTCTGTACGCAAACATAATAAAAGCCCCGGCTACGGCTACTCTCTTCTCCCTGGCAAATTTAATCGCTGGTTGTGCAGTACATGTAAGGCACAGAAGCTTCGGTACTTTCCTGTAATGATGACATCCTGCTACCCTGCCTGCAATGAGTTCATATACAAATATGCCTTGTCTTGCACCTAATCAAGTGGCTGTAATCTCTTAAGGGTCAAATTCATCGAAATTTGCCTCCATACTGTATCTGTTCAACCGTGGTGATAATATAAGTGAAGTGTCGTAAAATTCTCAGCGTCTCCCCAAATTGTATATTATTTCCATAGTGTAACTTCTGTAGTATAGCACTCGTATAGGCTATTATAACAAGTGTGATACTGGCATTGTGGGAGAGCCCTTGCTGCTACATATTAGAAAAAGGGCAGCTAAATTTGTTTTGGATCCAGCCCATAAACAATTTCAGAGCTTGCACTAAACTACATTTTCATAATCATCGCTTTTACTTTTGTGTATGTGTACAACCAACAATTCGCCTCATGGTAAACAAACACTCCGTAGGCAGGCAGAGTCTCCGCGCTGGACTCATTTTACCCGGCTCTGCGTTTAAGCCAATAACGGTATTATAGCTTATGTATAAGGAACCTGGGCAGCACAGACATGAAAAACGAAAACTTTCAGAGTATAACGCTGACACGGCTCAAGTATATAATTCGTTGATAGTTTACAACGCAAACAATTGACCGTAATAATAGGCTAAGGGAACGCCAGCGTGGCAAATCAATGATTTGGTTTCATATCACAGATTCTGCCCCTCGCTCTTCATAAAAGTCCGAATCTTCTTAATGATCTTATGTATTTCACATGCTAACTTTGTTTCACTTTTACTACATTTTGACTTATACACATGCCCAATTGTTATATATATCTACGGATTTGATCCTGCAGGCATGACTGCCTCGACATAATTTACATGCAATGACAGCTTAGCCTGCTGATGAATTAATGACTGACTTAAAATTCTGCCTAACTATATGCTAGTGATATCTTCATTCTCTTGCAAAGCTTATACAGCGTTTCACAGTTTAGTACATTAAAACAATAAATTTAAGATTACATTGTAAAATTACAACTACGCCATTAAGATTAAGTAAGCAAATCATTGCAATTTGCACATATATAATTATTATTTACTGAGCACTTTCAATCAAATGGTGTCGGCATCCAAGAACTGAATTTTTTTTAAAATTAAATTTGTAAAATTGAAAATCACTAGTTCAATGGCAACATTAGATATAAAAAAGGCTTGAAATTCTACTTCAAAAGCTAGTTGAGGAATTCTCACCCCACAAGGCAACAGCTTAAAAAATACCAATTGATGGCTGCCCGAATCTGTGATATACGAATCTGACTAAATTCGACTGCACTATAGCAATGTCAAGTCCTGGAGAACCTTACGTATTTCAAATGCAAGAATAGTCGAAGTGCACAAGAATCTATGACGAATAATATATAGCGAATCAATAGACGGCCTTCTTATCTAACGTGGTTACAAGTATCTACCTATGTACAGGCGGTATAACTGAGCCCTTCAAGGCTGCTATTAAATATGTATCTACTGCAAAGCAAATACAACTTGATACCCAAATGGTAATGAAGGTTCTTACGACTTGCTTGCGGTAATAATAATATTATGGGGAATGCACAATGTCTATAATGAGTGAAGGGCCGCATGAGTGTCTGTCGAAGGGAGAGACACTATGGAGAAGAGCTGCTCATTACGTCTAGTTGAGAGGAAATGATCACGATTTAGTACGGTCTTATACTCATATCAGCTTCAAACAGGCAGAAAATCACGAGTTGTATTTTATGGGCAAGGATTAAATAGTACATTGCATGTTCCTCCGTTCGATCCTTCTGTTATGTATCTACACAAGTTTGATTTTTTGGTGAAGCCCCCGAACTTACAATAAAGCTGCTCCGGTATTGCTTGATTTATTCAAGATACTTGAAAAAAGTACTACATCCCGCCCATCAACTTTTTGCGCTGTTGAAAACTCAACTATCGGTATACAGAAAGTCCTGGAATTATAATAATTTCAAATTCCCTCATTTTAATGTACGATTTGCTCTTATGTGCTTTTTATTAGCATATACTTTTCGCAGCTATTCTGAATACCGCAAAAATACTTGGAAGAATGTAAAGAAACTCAGCGCAAAAGTTTATGTGTGAGAGTTACATGTTAGAAGTAGGAACTCAAGTACTATATGGTTTAAATTCGTTATAATTTTTTGAATTATTTATTTATTGCTATTGATAATGCACCACGGGGCAGTAATGGCCTGCTCTAAATTATGAAGGTAGAAAGTGAAAAAGAAATGCGACGCTTTATATTTAATGTGCCTATTGATTTGGATTAGAGTGTCGTGATAGGAATTCCTAACTCAAATATTTTTACTTTTTTAACATATTACTCCTTCCAGTAAGTATAATACTACTATACACGGTATGAGCAGCGGTAGTTCGTGTACCTGGGAGTAATTCTCTGATATAACATAGTAAACGTGTGAAATATGCTTGAAATGCTTCCGTGTCACTTGCGGTAGTTAATGGCTACGCCAACACCGATTGAGAATAATGCAATAATTTTACCCGTTTTATCTTCCCACTGACAACCAGCAGTTTGGTTTCTTTCATTCAGGAGTTCAAAGTAGGGTATTTTATAGCAAGGCGGGCTATTTCATAGGAGGCAAAAGCCTTCCTTAACAATGCGCTCCACTGTGCCGACCACAAATCAGTTGTAGTAGTAGTAGTAAAAAGAGGCTATATTCCTGCTTCTTGTTTTCCTATGACTGGCTAATGGAGCTGACCTTTTCGGTTGAAATTTATTGTCTTTCTCAAAGCCAACAGTGTAGCAAAGGATTGCTGGAGAGTTCCTGTAGTAGTATTTCTTTCTTGAAAAATTGCTTAAAGTTTCGGCCGAGTAAATGACAAGCAGGAAATTTAATATGCGATAATAATGAAAATTCCCAAGTCGTCTATTCTAGTCGAAATAAAATCAATAGCGGAAAGGTCTGTCAGTCACACTTGAGGTGATGCAAGATGGAAACCCCTTGGAACCTGATGGAAAAGAAATAATTAAATTCCCGCGTCCGACGACACCCTTGAGTTCTCCATGGTGTACATGTCTCCATTCATCCGCCGCTTTTTTGTGCCTTAAACTGCCTCTTTCTAAACATGTAACATTTCTGTATGTAGGATTAGGTCTTGTGTATTTGTATATTATGTAATGCTTGTATTTTCATACGTTCTACGCATTTTATCATTACACACATTTTACATCGTTCTATACATTTATCTTTCTATAAAATCAACTTGTGTGTGTGTGTACGTTGAGCAAAACATCTCGCCAACAAAGTTAGGCGAGAAGTTTGAGGAAAGAGAAATCCACAAGATGCACCCCTTCTTCCACCAAAGCAATGCTTCTCCTTTCAATCATGCTCGTCCTGTGGAGGCAAACAAGATTGAGCTGGGATTTGCTAACTTGAATCCGATGCAAACTTTAAAGCAGCCTGTAAATAACCATTCTAGTTTCATTCTCCAGACAATATACTACACTCACACGTTCAAATACAGATATACATACAAACACATACAGTTACATGGTTTAATGCAAATAGTTACTGAGTTGCCAAAGTTGGGGTT
The DNA here is from genome assembly GCA_034696945.1 of Lipothrix lubbocki. Classification (NCBI taxonomy): domain Eukaryota; kingdom Metazoa; phylum Arthropoda; class Collembola; order Symphypleona; family Sminthuridae; genus Lipothrix; species Lipothrix lubbocki. The sequence continues at coordinate 136,302 of JAQGAK010000099.1, forward strand.
CGTGAGTTATCAACTTGTAGGTTTAATGTCGTATGGGTATATATGAGAAACATATATACAAATACGGGAAGTGCCACTAACAACCAATGTTGTATGTGTACTTTCTTAATAGTTCCATGCCCTGAGTAACTTCTAGTATAAGAGTAAGATACGGGTTTGGAATGAATAAACATCCCCCAGTCAAGAAGACCGTGTCTGCTTGATCATCTGGTGCTTATATGCAGTGACTATCCCTTATTCTGTATCAATTCATCAGCTGTGCACCACGCAGTGCTCTATCAACTCCATGCACTTACATTATCTTTATTAACATCACACAAAAAGACGTGGAAGTTTGGAGGCTGATTTAAAAAACGCAAGTTCAATATGAGTTCGACGTATGTGTAGATTGCACTAACAGTAAAGATCCTGCACTTCCTATTAAAGGACACTAGTACTCAGAGTAGTGTTGTAGTAAGCAGACTCGTGCTAGTATGAACAGCACTGCAAGGTCCTACATATACTAAACATATAGGACAGCACATAGTCCTGCATAGTCTGTATAACATAACAGTATTAGTAAAAGCATGCCCAGACCATTAAGTTGCCTGCATCCAGATAATGAATCGGGAAAAATGGTGATTTTCTACTGGGACGAAGGGTACGAGAACGAACTGATTGTGTTCATCTGAATGCTAATAGAAGGACCTTGATAAGTATCTAATTCTCCATCATTTTCCATGATATATTTACATATGTATTTGGAAATTTGACTCATAGCTATTACAGAGCTATCACAAAGTATATAGTTCAGAAGTGTTATACGTACATACCGACAATACTTGAAACGCTGTATACGAGAAATAGATCCTAGTGTCTAGCCGTCTATGTGCTTAAATGAAGGATAAGAACGAAAGAAACTTACATGAAATTACATAAATTCAACCCGTATTCAACTGTTAGTTCTTCTCCCGGATTTAGCAAATATTCGCTAGACATCTCCAATATTATTTGTAAGAACTATGTACACATACCCCGACATATGTTGATATTACCACAATTTCATATATTTTCATATATAATACCAACATAGTCCTGCTAAGAACGGTATAAAGGCATAATGATACTCTACATGATCTACAGCCTGATGACTGAAAGTGTATGTATAAGCTATCAGAGCGTTATCAGAATCAGGCATTGGTAGATTTATTTGTGTGCAAGTGTAGATACCTGAGTATGCTCAGCACGCATCACTCATGTTCAGTTGAAAATTATGTAGTAAATGATAGGAGCTAGGAGCCTAACAATGAAAGATTCCTTCAACAGTAGGCACTTAATAAGCTACATGTACAGCATCTGGAAAGTAATTCCATTTACTGATACTTCCATATATATCTGTATACTGAATCACTATACAACTTGAGAAGAGTTAAGACTATAAAGGTAAAGAATTCAGTTGTATGATCACTTGAATAGCATCCTAATGGTAAAGCTTGGAGGATAACATTGGGGAAATGAGGGAGGATCCCAGGTTTATTCGCGTAAGTGAGCGTGTAGTTAGTATGTGGAGGGAGATGAATGCATACACATAGACACAAGCAGAGAAAGGGCGGGAGAAGAGGAGCAAAGAGCACTGGAGGAAAAGAGAGACTCACTGTGAGAAGAACGTTTTTATTGAACTCATTCTGTGGATTATACGGACAAATAATACTTTCCTTTTGATATCCACTCTTTCCTTTCCCCTCGTAAACCTCAAGTGTGTGGAGGCTGGGATTCACGTATTATTCTTGTATGTGGATTGTACAAGCCTTGGTGTGAGAAGTCGTCATCAGTGCTATGTTGTCGTCATAGTAAAAAGCTTCCTTCGCCTACTCATCTAAAGTCTCCGGATTTTACTTTTAGTCACCGATACCCACACTTACCCCATCAGGGAAGTATGCACACCCACGTAACCCCGCAAGGAGCAGAATATATGTACAACGGCTCAACTGGCGGAATATGTACTTTTACAACTCCGATTACAGCTAAGAATTCAACAAAGACGGTATCATTCTGGTGGTTTGCTTCGGGCTGGAAACCTGGTCTTGGTAAATTACATCGTGAAAATTGAACTCATTTCTCCTCTCCCATGCTTCATAATATCCTCTTCGTCTTCTTTTTTCCTTTATTCCCGCGTCTTCTTTGTGTGCAGTTACATGATGAGACACGTCGCATCTCGTCTTCTTATTGATTAATTAAAAATTTGCGAAGTTTTTACTGCCACGGCAACTGAATGTGTAGTTATGTATGTAAATTATACAATATCCTCCTCATCTAGCCACTTGCCATGGTTATACAAGTGGTGCAACTTCAATTTGATGAAAGCCGCGGATTTGACTCTTCCTCGGCTTTTAATCAAGATAAATCCATATAAATCTACTTCCAGCTGTAGTCCTGAATATTAACTTCATGCTTTTGAATGCATTTCATTGTCGTACATGCAGCTGTATGTATCTACAGCATTTATACGACAAATGAATTTAACACGCTAACCAGAATAATCCTACCTTCTATGCATTTACATTTTATTCATCAGGATTTGCTGCAACTTTAAAGACTTCATCCATTTGGCAAGTATTACGTCCTGTTAATATAGCTATATCTATACACATAAATGTATTGGATAAATTAATATAAACTTTTACCTTCAAGTTTCGGAAAAAACCATCAACAACGAAATATATAAAAATCAATTAGCTTCTTGGAGAATTCTAGTTTTAAACATTGCGTAAACATACACTTTTCTTCATGGCGCTAATCTCTCTTTTGATGATTACTATTTTCTATTTAATTTTGCAAGGGCTTCAAGAATGTTCCTAGATCTGAGAACAACCAAAAATAAAGTCAACTGTTAATACAAAACTCACTTCAATACCACTTGTCAATCTAAATACTTGTTTCATGTCATTAAAAATCAAAGTATTCTTTCGTACAAATCTTGCATTGCTGCTTAACTCTTTTCGGTACTGATTTTTAGCAACTAATGGTGGATCATTTTTTTTATAATATTTTGCGATATACTATTTTATTATTGTATAATTATGAGAGCCATATTGCTACTACATAAATAGTTTAGCAATACAGATTTGCTACCCGTTCTGCTAGAAACTAAAATTCAAATAATTTGTGTTGACTATTGAAGTATTTTAATGATCGAAACTTACAGTTGGGTTCGGGGCTAGTAGGACAGTAAAAGGACGAGTGTGATAAAGAAGAATGAGTTACTGGGAAAGTGGTAGACTTATAGGGAAAGACGAGTGACGGACTGAGAGAGAAATTACAATGATATGAAATGTGTCAGCAGTAGTAAAGTTTATTTCCTCACATAAATTGTCTGAGACTTGTGATAATTGAAATAAGAGTAATTTCTTTTCTGATTACAAACTTGGAACAAAATGTACATTTTTCCAGCAGCACTTCCCCTTACATCCCAGAGCTCTATCCCTCCTCCGCTGTTCAGCTGGATTCGTCGTCTGACACAGACATAAGTAACCCCAGCATATAGAAAGAGACGGAGAAGAGTTGGAGGCGAGACAAACAACCGGAGATAAGTTTTACTCTGATTTTCTCCCTTTCCTTCCCGGTTTATATCACTGTATATATGAACATCCGCAGGAGATGAAACAGGTTTTGGGCAGCGGTTGGCAATAACTGAGCCTACATATACACGTTTCCAGTACAGAAGCCAAAGATGAAAAGAATGTCGAACGGAGGAGCAAAAACAAGTTTTATGATTATTGCCTCTACATTGCGGTCGGGCTATGTTCCTCCCAATAAATTTTCTGAGGTTCAAAATTCCAAAAATTGAGTCAACGGAAGGAAAGACGATTTGTTAATTCCGAATCTGCAGAATCGTTGTGTGTCGGCGACCAATGATGCTCCAGCTGAGTCAGCACTATACAATTGTAACGCCAATAAATTCCTTGTAAAAATTTGTTTTATTGAACACTATAGAAGTAAAAACATTGTGGTAACTTTCATTATCTTTTTTATCTTGTCTGCTTCTTCGTCTTACATCTTCGTCCTGAACCACCACACTAGAGTTTTGCACAAATGAGAAAACAAGATCAAGAGATTTATTAGCAATTCTACTTTTGTCTCCAATCACACATTCTTATATACAAACTAATTCTTATATACAAACTAAATTTTGTATGTTTATACTTATATCCATCTTCCCTCGTACATCATCTAGGTGATTTATATACTCACTGTTACCGCAGCAGTATTTAGTTTGACAAATCCCAAAAATATCAGTAGAGATGTTCAACCCAAAAAGAAACAAACAAAACTCTTACATTACCCGTTTGTTGTTATCGACAGCGAATTTGAATACGAAAATGGTTTTAATCTGAGTGGTTGCTCTAGGCCATACAGCTTTGGGCTAAACGATGGGATTCACAACTTGAACAAAAACAAGCATTAATATCAATTCAGTATTTCTTCCGCCACTCCAACAACAGCCTTTCTTTTACAATCCTATTGATGCTTGCTTTCACAACGACTATTGAAATTTGTAATCTTATACAGATAAACTAACAAAAAGAACAAGGATCGATTGGAATCTTTAAAATCGATTCCAACTTCACTTTACTTTCGTTTCCTCAGGGATAAATCACTTGATACAATACGAATAATTTCATCATCCTTTCCCCCTTAGATAACTTCGTAATCACATTTGAACTCCCGTCACACAGTTGAAATCCCTGTTGTATGCTCCAAAGAATCATGATGTACAAAAGTAGTTCATACAAAAATACAAAATCTTCCACAATAAGCCCAGTGTGAACTATGGTTGTTCATTTATAAGAAACGTATCGGTTCTTAAGCTATTTTAGCTTGTTGTCTTGTCTCTCCATAACATGTATTTTTGTATCCAAGACGTTCATTTTGGTCCATAAAGGTTTTTTGTAATGTACAACTTGACGGTACATATCGGTTGTATGCACATTTTAACTCCTTATTTACTGAAAATACTAAACTGCAGTATAGTAGACTTGACAAGTTGGAGCAGGACCAGTTGTTAATCAAAGTAAAAAAAAACAGAGCGGAAAGCAATTAGAAAAATCCTTCTGTCGTTGGCTGTCTGTGCAAAGTGGATGGAAATTACACCTGTTTCTGCCGCAAGGGTTTTTGGGTGTGCGTTCGCGTGTTTTTTTCTTTTTTGTCCATGCATTTTAAGTTCAATATATACATATCTACTGTTTATATAAAGGCACTACAACACTTGTTCAAGGGTCAATGCAAACAATATCCTGGTGTCGCTGGACGTGGTACAAGTGTGTCTGTAATGGGTTGGAGTGTAAAACAAGTAAAAGCAATTAAATTTAACAGTAGTTCAAGGGTATGAAAAATAATGGAAATAGTAATATTTTTTGACGGAGATCTCACTCCTTCGCCCAATTTTAATTACTCATTAGCATGCTAAAGTGAGTAGTGAGTTATTATATTCTAAATAGTAAAGGGCTTTTAAGGAATGAAAATTTCCGCGTTGAATTACCCTCTTGCACGGCCGGAATAACGCCGTGGCTTCTTATGCACCCATATGGAGCCCGGCTTTTTCCTTCCCGCTTTTTGTCCAACTTATGAGTGTATGCATGATTATTTATGTAAAACAGTAGGTTGGCCATGGCTGGGCAAGGTTATTCAAGCTGGGATTAGTATTTCGTAACTGTAGGGACGAAACGTATAATAAATTTAACATAAATAATATATACATCTATACTTGTAGTAGCATATATGCATGAGTATTTAACTGTAAGAAAGGCAACAACAGCAGAAATATCCAGAGCTAAACTAAATACCAATACATGCATATGTGATGTCGCTCCATCCATGTCTACTTGTGCTAAGTGTGTTCTTACAAGCGACCCATTTCACCACTTTGCCAACAGAATGAAGACAGATTATTTTCTCACTTAAAATATAGAGTCAATTACGTTGACGTGTCTTCGTCCCTGCTTCTAATAACTTGTGACTATATGCTCACGGTCGACGATTACTCAGCGAGTTAAAATGTCGGGAGTAGGGAGCATCAACAATCTATATGTATGTACCTCCCATGCAGTTCAAGTATATGCAGGAGACCTTGATATGCATTGAGTGCATTAGAGGTGTCATCTATGTATCTATCTATCTATATGTATGTATATCCACATCTATATGCATGTAAATCCATATCCATATACATGTACATGTGTAGACATATATCACCACCAGGTTTAAAATCTAATCCAATCCTATTTTCAACATATGCTATATGCATACAAACTATGTATGTTGGAAAGTATAAAACCTATATTGAAACTCAGGCATAACAAATCGAGGAAAGTAAATGTTAAAGACTGAAATTCAAGTCTGCTTGAGTAAAGCATCCTAATAGCGAGAAGGTTAGACACGATGAGGGTAGAAAAAATATGGGAAATGGCCATTAAATATTTGATTCCTTTTGAAAATGCACTGGGAAGATGCATAAACACACACTCATTTTTCACGGGGACGAAGATTTTTGGCATATTTCTATGATTTTTTTTCTCGATGCCGTCTACATAAAATAAACTTTAAGTAAAGTACACAATGTCTTCAGAAATGCATTTACATGCCGAAGTTTTTTTTCCCTGTGTAGGGGGGAAATTGAACACATGTACATGGTTATAAGAAGTAAAAAGCGCCTCCTCCGTATAAAGGTTTCGTCAATGTTGTACTGTTTCTAACCAAAAGTTATTATGAGCTTTGAACACGCACAATTGATGGATTTACTTCTCCCTCGACCTCCAAACATCCGCCTCTTTCTTTCAAACCTTGCAAATCTCTTGGGAACAAATGAACTCTGGTCATGAACTCTGAGTACCTCGTGCTTACTTATTATACACTTAACAGTTGTAATTTTGAATTTTCACTGAAAATAAACACGTCAGCTTTGGATTTTTATTCTTCTCTCCACTTCCTAAATTTCTTTCAAATCATGCAGAAACCCATGCTCTTTTTGCTAAAACTCTGTAGTGGTTGTTGTTATTGTTCTTGTCTAAATCGATTTGTTTTCATCGACTAAAATACATTTCATGCATGATTCGATTCCGTTTCTTCACTTCCATTCTTACGACTCACTTTCCATTGCAATGACCTTTTTGACCGATGATCGCTACATATACAAACTAGTACTTCAGTGGTTTTCAAGCCCAGCACAACATTGTAACGGGTGAAAGAAGTGGCTGAACAAATTCAAAATAGCTCTGGAGTGCTGGGTAGAATTGCAAACTGCCCAAGTAACTATCGCTATTAAGCATGTTTAAACACCATTACATTTCTAAAATGCTTAATGAACATAACAAACCATAAATATTTAGGGAGCACGACCTCTTAGAAATATTTAAATAACAACATATGCTATATGAAAAATGCTTATAAGTAATATAACAAATCAATGTTTACCAAAAAAACTATAAAGAACTAGCACAATGGCGCTTTATAAATGACGTAACATTGCACGAATACTTAAATGTAACATAAACGCTTAAATTTACAACTCGGACTTCCGCCTAATTTTGTCTGTTGTCATCAAAGAAATGATTTGTCACTCTGCCGCGCCTTGTTGCAATATTTCCTGCTTTTATGAAACCTATACACCCCTTAAATAAAAGCCATTGTAGTATATCGCAGGATGTTGAAGTATTTAAATGCTTCCATGTAAAAGTGTAATGTCTGGAGTATTTCATCAAACCATATGATATCGTACAGAGCTTCTATATTACCAGGTAATAGAATGATAAAATTACATTACATTATATATAACAAAAGGCATAAAACGAAATTGCATTATAACGTCCAAAATCTTATGTGATAAGGACTCTCCAATTACCACATTAGTATTATAAAAACAAAAATTACTTAATAAAGTTGAAATGCAGTAATAGCAAAATTGCATTACAAGATTAGAAATACAAATGTTTCTTGTCAAAGCAAGAATGTCATTAAAATGCTTACGCTAAATGAAATATAAATGAATGTATAAGTATACTATTTTCGAAAAGATTTGATGAACAACGCCAGCACAGATAAGCAATACGCAAAGGTATGCATACTACGATATCATGAGGGGACCAGCCCATTCCAAAGCGTTGAAGTAATTGCAAGGGTGGAGTATTATTTTATCTTTAGGTTATCTGCATCATGTACCTCAAAATAAGAGTAAGGACGTTCCTGAGGGTCTAAAATAGAAACAGGAGCTAGCTCTCCAAGCTCTATACAATCATTATCAAATGGAAAAGAAGTGTTTTCTTAATTCCTTTAATGTAAATACTATAGTATTTATTTTATTTCTTTCACCTCTTCTGTGTTGTTGTTCTCAAATTCAGTGTTACGATTCACACTGCTGACGTCCTCAAAGGCAAGTTTATTTATGTGCATTATCAAGCTTATATATTCCCTATCAAGCACATCGCTATATGTAACATAGCTTGTATGTACAACAGTCCTTATACAGGTATAGGTATTATATAGGTATAGGTCTATAAAATATATTTTAAGTATATGTGTCCGTACAGACACACCAGCATTGCTTGTCGTACGAGGAACCATGGACCCGTATATCTACAGGGCGGTGAGATTTCCCAGCGTACTGCAATGGTGATATAAACGGTTTTGAATAAGACAACCGCCGGGACTTGAGTTGATCTGTCAAGTTGAATGGTGTGTTGGGTCCTATAGTACGGCTCCTGCTATATATTTGTGGAACTTTAAAGAGAATGCTAAGGGGAAAAGAAGTGGATAAAGACGGCGTGAAGATGAGAGCAGAAAGGAGAAATAAGGGAAGGAGCGGGATATGAATGTGAAAAATTCCCCAGTTGTTCCTTGTTGCAGCCTCTAAGTTCAACTCGGTTTATTGTCATAGTGTCCTTTGGGAAACGTAAGACAAATGTCAGTGGTGGACTTAAGACAATGCAAAAAATGACTCGAGTAACTTGCATGGCTCCCAAATAATTCTCCCAGTTGCTTCCCATTCAAATTGCTCTTGGTGCCTCCATTGCATCGTCGTTTGCCCGCCTTGAATTGAAAAATATTTCTTTCCTTCCCGTATTTCCACTTCTACTTTTCTGTATTCCACTTCCTTCTACGTCTCTCTCTCTCTATGTATTCTGTATCTGTAAATTTCTCTCCCTCTCATTATGTATTTCTCTTTCTGTGTATCTCAACCTCTGTATTTCCACTTTTCTCTTTCATTTCTAATGTCTATCTTCTCCCAATGTATGTACTGCTAAGGGAGTTGATGGCATCCAGAATACATTGGCCACTCCAATAGCATGTGCACATGAAAAACGCTGGTCTTTCCTTGAGAGATTCCGGTATTGGACCCTCTCATCCGCTATGTTCTCCCTTGCAGCTCTCCCGTTCAACTCTGTTACTTCCATGTATTGCCATGGAACTTCCATAGCGTACCACAATAACATGCACAGTTTCACAAAGTTTCTCGCGAAGAGTAGAATTTAAAAGAAATGGGAAATCGAGTCCATGTATCTTGTAGCTAGTAGAAGGAGGAGGACAGAAGAGCTAGTTTCCACTTCTCCGGTTATGCTCCCGCTGTAGGCTCCTTCTATATCATGTGGTGTTTCTTGTAATTCTTCAGCCCCTTCCTCCGATTCTTGTGCTCTTCGTCTTCTTCTTCTTCCGCCACTGCTCTATTGGAACACAAATCGGTCTCCATATTTTATTTTCTAGTTTTCCCTCATCCAATGGCTATAATCAGTAGTATATATCCACTACCAATTCCATGTGTCACATTGATCACGTATTGTTGGATAGTGGAATTCCGCCTGTTTGTTGTTAAAAATAAATTCTTACCATTTCTTTTTCCCCGAAATAGTATTAGCATCTCTTTTGAACCCGTATAGTTACTTGGGGCATTGCACTATTGGATAGCGCTATTTGGGTAATATGAGAAAGATTTTTGTATAAAGCTTAGAAAATTGCGCACAACTACCCATTTATAATAATTATTGTGGAGAAGGCTCTGAATCTGAATGCGAGAAATACAGAATTTTGCGTTTTGGGGGTTTTTTATTTACATGTGTGAATGATTTAGTACGAAGAAGTTTAATTTTCAAGGTGGTAGCTGAATAAAATTGAAATAACAAGGTTACATTGCAGGAACCAGCTCAGGTTACATTAAATGACGGGTGTAATGTCCGTTATTATTAGCATGACATCGTGTACGTTGCGAGGTAATTATAGTTTGTAGATGCACACGTTGTTTTTGCAAATTGCAATGCATGAGTAGCAAACTCTTGACGTGCAAAGAAGGAACAGCAGAGCGTGTATGTATCCATATGAACTGCACGGTGGAGCAACTGATTTGTCCATGGAAATTATAGGATTAACAACATCATGTAAAAGTGCGGTATCACAGAAATAATTCCAGGGTTTCTCCTCCATTATGGATGAATGTTTAGGAGTAAATCATAGATTAACCATCATGCATGACATGCCCGGACCTTGTGCGTATTTAGGTGGTAACTTTTTAGATAACCTTTATAAATTATAGATTGGGATCTGCATGCACAGGGAAGACTATGGGGGAAAGGAAGAATTCATTACAGAAGATTTACATGTGTGCGTTAAGTGCTTATAGTTATACTGTACGCAAGTATGTAGTGAGCCTCTACTAGTATTAATATGTTCATATCTATAGGTGAGCATCTACCTATGTATATGCATCCTATTGTTAACTTATGGTATTGTTTGAGATCCTTCGGACTTGTACGCACCCAGTTACCGTTGCAGTTGTGGGAAGGTGGAAGCGGAGATAGAAAAGGCTTTGTGAACTATACAGCTGTGTAGTGGAGCTTATTTTTATTGGTGGTTTCGATGGGAAGGAGCGTAAGGTTTAAAGTGAGAACCGTATCTGTTGGTGAGTGGCTACATTGCATAGGTATTGGCAGGATGGTTTATTCGTTGTTGGTGGGCGACGGAGATGCTTGTCAGAGTGTGTATTTTATTCAAATCAGAAATGGGAAGGTGTGAATGAATTATGACTTCGTGGGTTGTTTTCAACTACTGTATTATTTGAATGCAACTTGAATTAGTAATTTATAGCTGGTGGACGTACAACGAAAAACGAAACAACGGATTCAAAGTTTTCCATTTACTTTTTTTTATACTATTAAGATTATCGTTTCCTCCGTTTTTGAGTAAATAAATTCTTTTTAATTTATCGTCTCTCCTTTCCCCGTTCCCTTCCTCCTCCGGTCAGTAACGATGAATATTTACCTAAACTATTTTGTGCCACTCAACCTTTGTGACCTATCATCGAATTTCACAAGTATGTTGAAAGGACAGCATTTTCACGCCACATGGATCTTCGTAACTCTATATTTCCCACAGTTTAAGTACCCACACTATTACCTTGCGTTTCCAGAAAGTAAAAATACGGGTTTTAAAGTAACAAGTGTAACATGAAAAATATAAAATTGTTTTTTAAACTTCAATTTCTCTACTTTAAGGTATCTATGTAGTATTCAGTATTTTAGTTAGACCTGCTCTCACTGAAGAAAACGAAATGCATTGGGTTTGGGCTTTATTAATGATTCGCCAATATAGTAGTAATTAGATTATTGTACAAGAAAATAAACATTAGAACTGCACTACATAAAACAGAGAAATCAATGGTCTACATCAACCAAAATGTTGTTAGGGGCCTTGTACACCACCAGAAACATTTACTCCCAGCGTAAGAAGTCTAGCTGAAAGCAATAATAATTTGTATTACTCATAACATTACTGTGTACTAACTACACAAGGTTTGCAGATGAGTCTATGGAGATATCAAATGACGGAGTTAAGCATTAGCGTATAGCCACTCGAGATCAGAGAATCAGATCATGTAAAAGTTGCCGTGACTTGGAATACATGAGAGTTGATTATCATCTGTAGGATTCACAATGGTTGAATAGCTCGCGTCTCGTCCGTGTCCTCGGCCAACGAGGAAACTTTAGGATTTCATGCACACATGCACGTTTACCTATTCACAATCATGAATTAAACTTTACTCAGCTGCTGCTTCCACCAAAGTTAATGGGCAGAGCTCCTGCTGCTTTCTCTTTTGACTTTGATTCTGAAACTAGTTGACTGACTCAAACAAGAAAGTAAGGGATTTTGCCAAGTCAATGTATGGGTATGCGCGTACAATAATATAGATTTCTGTACATATGAGTCTGCAGGGTAATAGAAGGGTCTGTAGATTCATCTCTACTAGTAATAAGTATACGTGGAGCACAGAAAGGACTATCTTGTTGGCTTGGCATTGTGTACACTTTACTAATGCCTGGATGTTACAATGGGAAGAAGAAAGGACTGACTACTGCTGAGGTAATATATAAAATGCTAAATGTATCTACAGCGTTATTGTCGTTGCCGTTGTCCTCGACGTTTCTATTATAATAGCATTTGTAACAGTTGGATGGAATTCTCTGAAGATTAAGCCATCCATTTAGCCAGGCAAATTCAGCATTCTTTTCAACGTATCCATATACCAATGGTGCATCAATATTTCCCCTCCAACCTAAAGTCAGACGTGATACATGGGTCATGCATACACAAGGCCAATGCTAGTCATACATTCGCGCCTAGGTAAATCACGTTTAAGTATACAAGCCGCCACCATCCTTAAGCTAACTTACCTATACATGCATTAAGCTCAAATCTATAGCATCTTTAAGTACGACCTAAACTCTGAAAGGTCCCTATAACTATGTGTTTATAAGTATAGAAGACATGAACATACTTAGCTATTCTCCCAACTTACTATGGAATATGGATCCAACTTCCTCCTTTTGAATCGCAAGAGAAAGGCAGAGAGTGAGAAGGGAAGGAAACCTAAGGAGCATATGCTAATGCATTCATGTGATAAGAAAAGAATAGCAAAGTTTATCAGACTAAAAAGGTTGGAAATTTTGCTCGTACTTTATCGTCGTGTTGTAATTCTGCTCATTACCTAATAAAACCCCTATAGTTTTGAATTCTCTAACGCAAATTAACACGCCTCCCTCAATAAACAGTTTTCTAACGTGAAACCAAAAATACCATAAGAAAGCAAAACCAAAAAGAGTAACGAGCCACAATGAAAAATGTCAAGTGTGTACAAAGGTTTTTAAAAGTTATAATATTGAAGTCGCAAGAGCCATAAGTGTAGCATTGGTTGTAATAAGAAGAAAAGTTGAAGCGAATTGGAAGGAATAAATCTAAAGATAAATTTGAACGAGTCAGAAGCTTGAAAGGGGCCAATTGGTGTGCCATTTATAATGTCAGTCGCCCCTATTGAAAGCGAAGTTGAAGAGATGTGCGAAACGGATACTGTCCAACCATCACTCACATCCGGGAGTTTTCGCTTTTCACATTAGAAACTGTATCTTCTGTCAGTTCTGCTACTATGATCCCCTTTACACACATTATAGGGACAAGAACCTCATATCATGGAACAGGCGAGTCTCATATTATAGAATTCGAGCCCTACACCATATAGAGACTCACATGAAAGAATAGAAGGCTAAGCCCACACTCCCGGTAATGTATCTATCCACAACAAACACCCTCCGAGCTCCTGAGAAAAAAGATGAGCTCCATTACTATACACTGTGAAGAGGAAAGTTCAGATGAAACCTTGAGTGGCACTAGCACCTAAATGTTGTCCTTGTTGTACATACAGATGTTTACTCACGATGTTCATGCTGTTCAATCTTTAAGTGTTTCATCCTTTGTATCTAAAATACGACTTTATTTGCAACATTGCTGGTTTAATGTGTCTCTCTATAGTTTCAAGACTATGCAAGTATTGTTGACAAGCACGCTTGATCTTTTGCAAATAGTAGCACATTACACACAGTTCAATCTTTGTGTGACTGAACATTCAAAACTTAGTCCTTGGTCAATACTTGCTGTATGTATATTTGCAATGTACATAGTATCTACTATGTATATAGTTTTATGTAGGTTCATAAATGGAATTCAACAATAAAAGCTTAGCAAATAACGATTTTTCTTACAGGACGGTTTATCGGTACTGTATGTATGAGAAATAATCTGCATTTCTACCTTGCAAAATTCAATGAAGTGAAGATAGATTGGAACATGTAAACAAAAATACTTAGAATTTAAAGTAAGTTCGTCCACACAAAAAACTTATTGCTACGAAAGAAACTCTAAATCTGAGTGCATTCAACCATAAACTTGAATCAGTCAAATCAAGAAGAAAAACATTTCCGTAGTAATTTTAAAAAAGTATAGAAATTCATAGAAAAAATGAGTCTATCTTTGCATAAGTAGCTTGAAAGCACAATTTTAGTATTTTATGCTTGTGTTTATACTTTTTCCGTTGGAGCGGTTAAGATACCGGGAGACAAGACGTTTTAGGAGACGTTGAGGTGGTGGATGGGCCTGAGCTGTTTGTAAAAATTTTGCTCTTCAATGTTAATGTCGTGTGGGAATGAATGAGTTGGAGACGGAGAAAAGAAATTGATAGTGACTTTAAATACGCATGACATTTTTGATGGACGAAGCCAGATGACTGTCACATGTGCACATATGTGAGGTTGGTGTCTTTAGGCTGGATGAGAAAATCTAGGGAGTATGATTCGGATTGACGGCATTAAGTATTCTCCATTTTGTAATCCATCTGGAGACGACGTTCAAGTCTTGATAATAAAATATGCTTCTCCCCTAATGCATTCACATTATGTGACTGTCGCAAGCTTCAGGAAACTTTAAAAGCTTACACACACAGGCACAGTTCTATTTACTCAGACCTACCATACACACACACAACCAAACAGTTATGTAAGCCACAGTGAGGAAAAGGCATAAGATCTTTTCATTGTATAAACCTACGGGCATTTATTAGTTGTAATACTTGCGTAACACTGTATGCATATATACAGTTCCCTGTAAACGAACTAGTATATCACAAAAACTATTATGTACAAAGTAAACGGTATCCCTCCACTGTTGCAGCCTCCTGTTCCGCCACTTTATTATAAAGTATACAAGTTTCCAAAAGAAGGCTGTCGGTGTTAAAACCACGGATTCCAGCTTTATTGAAATATGCAAATGTTTTCTTATGTGAGATGTACTGCATTGTAGATTCATGCGATCTGAGGCTTTACCCTTTTCCTCTTTGGGAGGATTAGCCGTATCATCATCTACGCGGGCATATACGATAACTAGAAGATTCTTTATTGTCAGACCTTTGTGTGCTCATGTTATGATCACTTTGAGGAAACTTAAAGAGATTTACGCCTGAAATAGTATACATTCAGTGCTACTGAATATACGTAGTTGACGCGTTATATTATCTTTCAAATTCTACGTTTAATTTTTGTTTTGAACGTAAATAAATTTATTTTACATTTAATTTTTCATTTTATTGTACTGATTGTGAACTGTAGTTAAAAATTTGCTTCGAATATTACATATGAGACTAAATCCCTGGTTACCTTTACCTTGATGTTAGAAATATGGCTTCTCGTTCGAGTTTCATTTGAAAAAGAATTGTTTCAGATGGGTTGAAAGCTTATTTAGCTTATTATACAGTTGCTTTGTTACGGCCATGTAAAGTTGCTAGGCGTGAATATTTAAAAAGTGAAAAATAAAAGAAAAGCAACTTTACAAAAAGATGTTTTTTGTTTAGAAGCACTTTGAAATGTTGTATAATACATATGTACCTATAATTGGAGTGCAGCTTTAGAATACATTCACTCCCTCTTTATAAGCAAGAATATTAGAAAACGAGGAAATTCCTACTATAGTTAATTCTAGACGTTTTTCAGCCAAATAAAAAAGTGATACTATGAGGTACGACTGAAGTTGACAAAAATAAAGGTTCTTTATTCATGATAAGCCATGGGGAAAGATTAGCATTTGCTGGATGTTCCGTTTAGCAATGCAAATCAAACGAGTAAACTATGTGAGCAAGAGAAAAAACTTGGCCAGTTGTTTCTAAAAGTTTGGGGTCAAAAGTTGTTACTCATTTGTATAAATCTCATAAGTACGACAGCTTTCATTTCATATGCTTACATACTTAAGAATCCTATAAATTGTACAATTATTCTGTGACAACTGGGATCTTCAACATGCAGCTCCAATTGCTGCTAGCTGTTTTTAATGGCTTTGTCTAAATTTCAAGAGTAAAACTGATGCTAACTACGGGAAACTGAAGAATCAGCTATACGTAACAATAGTCAAACTAAAAGTCTGACGATTCTGTGAAAGTACGTTTGGGAAAAGTTGATGCTGTAGTATCTTTACATGCTTGAAACTACACAATATAAATACTGGCACATATGCATACTGTGTATATGAACATTCTACCTTTTATATAGTGTTTCGAAACAGATACCGAGATGTTAAAAACGAGTTGAGTGCTTGTTTAGGTTATTTTGCAAGAAGTAATATTCGTACATTGAACGAAGGTAGGCTTTAGTTTTTTCAACCTTACTAATGCAGACGTTTTTACATCTTTGTAAAAATATTTTAAGAATTCATTTGGAAATTTAGATCATGCAAGTAAAAATGTTTTCACTAGTCGTTTTCTTATATGTATCTCAAATCACAACAGTAAACCATACCATCCGCTTTGTACTCTGTCATCCAAAAATCGGATATTTAATTTACTTCTAAATTACAGATTTGGAAATCTTGCCTTAGAGAATATCATGTGACATTACTTATGGAAGTAGAATTTACCCTATCTGTACTTGTATAAAGTGATTGGCCAAGCTGGCGAAGATTCACAACTTTTTTCTTCCCCAGTTCTATCAACTTAAAAACAACACAACTCTTTCTAATTCCCATGCTAATTTCTACCAAGGCTGATTCATTTTGCTTTGAAGAAGAATAAATGGAACAATGGCTGTAGTTAGGGGAATAACAGTATTTAAAAGAACATTAATATGGTTGCATGTGTTTACATGCACCGCAGAATATATCAAATACATTTTTAATCCAAGTACGATATTACAAAATACATGTACGTAAAAACACTCAGTAAATTTACACGAAGATGTATCAAATGAATTTATAACAAAACATACGTATTTATATGAGCGTGCATTCTGTTTACTAGAGCATAATAATTGGGAACAAGCTCAAATCCCGGCATTTCCTACTTCTCTAATAAGAACAAGTGAACGTCGTGAGGAACTTAATATTCATCATTATATAACAACTCTCGAATTTCAACCCATCCAATTCCCTTTTAATCATCATTACCATCCTCTTCAAGGGCTTCATCAATATTCATCCTTGTCGTCATCATCTGAGTTTTTGACACAACTAACTAGCCCTCGTGCTTATTTGGTTAAACTCAGGCGTCCTCACGCTATTACGCTTCGGAACATGGACACACTCCCTATAGGCAGGAATCACGTCCAGTGCTTTCTTAGCTCATTAAGCTCTACACTCTTCCTCCTTTATGGACCCACGAGCTTTATATGGGGTTATTCCTTCGGTGTCAATTTACTTGTAATAGCCCAGCCTGGCTTTCGTCAACGACTTGACACCATTATAATCTTCCATCTTCTCTATAGGGCACCAGAGCACAAGCTTACATTATTAGCCCCATGTTCCTAAGCACAAGGCAAATCGGATAGCTTGTATCCGATTATCCATCCGCACACACACACACACATACACTCACCAAGTTACTTACTGTTATGACAACTCATGTAAACAGCATTTTTGAATGTTCGAGCATTATCGTCAGACGGTTTTAGTACGACAACGGTTTAAGTCCTGTTAGAATGACAATCTTTTTTAGCTGAATGAGTATAAGCACTATTCCCTTTCCAGTTGGTCCAAGGTTTACTATATGCTACATGAGTAATTACGATGCTCTATAGGCTTCATAATTTTAAGTATGTATTGTGTTACCGGCAGTATACACAAAGTACAATATCTTGAGTGTATTTTAGCTGTGAAACTTTAACGTTCACTTGAGTTTAGGGCTTTCATCGAAGCTTTTCGAACGTGAATCTACAAGGGAGCTCTGTTCTAAACTACACAACATTACTTACAGCCTAACCAAACTCAACTGTCTATTGGAAAATCATCTGTAAAGACAAAGTCAGTTTAACGTAGGCAGAGGCTATAAAATACAGTTGAGTGTTCGAAAACTTACTTTAAAGCAAAGACTGCGCATGAAAATTAAAAAAGTTAAAATTTATTGTTGCCTGATTTACCCGTGAATATGAAAATTAGTATTGTTTAATTGCTAAACAATTTGGAAGTTTGAAAGTTTGTACATATAATCGACAACGCATGGAACTCCACGGAAGTGCCGGCGGATAATGCGGGCTGTTGTTTACTGATTTTGTATGCGGAATTGTTGGTTTATTTATTTATATCAATGATACATGTATGTATAGATAACTTTATACATAGTTAATGACATAGATACATATAGATATACCATCACGTTTAGATGAATCCCGTTAACCCAAAATGGTCATCAGTTATATGCAGATGTTTATGATTCGACCATGATGTCCTCCACGATGGTATTTACTTGGTAATATAAATTCTCAGATGAAAGTTCTTGGTGGGGTGTTGATGCTCATCGTACAGAGTAGCATTTATTTTTATTGGAACGCGAGCAGCTGCATATTTCCTTGAGTATGGAAATTCCATGGACAATATACTCCCTATAAGTAGTTTCTTTTATAGACCAAGCACCAACTATCGTCAGGCAGTCAGCTCATAAAAGACAATCACAAAAGAGATCTGCAAAGATTTCTCGCTAGCAGCGGCGTAGGTTCTGCTCCTTTTACCATCTCTTCACATATGCTATAGTGCTGGTAGAGAGGACACAAAAGCAAAACTAGTTCACTTGACTTGTCGTCAACGGCTATGAGATCAACATATGCGGCATGAAGGAATCTTTTGTCTATGATTCGGGTATGTCAGCTTTTACCATTCAGGCTATCGTTGATGTTGTAATAAGAGTCATGGTAAAAGTGCTTGTGTGAGCTGTGCAGTATAAGCGTTGTTCTTATATACCACAATTTTGGTTTTTATGCATCGCGTCGTATTTAATGTAATGCCATGCAGTATTCATTCAAAGTCATTTTATATATTAAGCTCAGTCATTTTGCTTATCATATAGGTATGTCGTCATATGTTACGTATCATACTATGTAAAGTCATATGTGAGGTTTACATCCTTACGTCACACGTTATCCTAGAAAAAAACTTCGACGTATGCAAACTTAGCTGAATGATTTGCACTCCAGTAAATAATTGTGTGTTTAATCATATCTGATATGCATACAATGAATTTATGTTCCATATAATGACCTATGTAGGGCTATTCATACATATATGCGGTTCATGTATAGTTTTTTCATGTTGAGTGTGGTAATAACAATATATGCGAATAATAAATATTACTTGTATAAGGAGCAATATTTTCATGAATAATTTATTTAGTATACATACACATATCACATAGGTTTGTATGTAGTAAAATAATGTGCAAAATCATATAAACGTAATATAAATGTATAGTTGACTTCAAAGCCAGGACAAGATTAGTGTTCAAATATGAGTTAAGGAGCGAAAATACTATATTTCGTCGTAAAGCAGCAAAGCTGCTTATCAGCTGATCGGCGAATGTAAAATAAGTTGAATGTATTGGCTGGTTGGAACAATTACACAATAAATATTTCCTACATAGTGGTTAAAGGGTTATCATGTCGACTTAAATAGATGAAGAATACATTCTTCACAAAAGCACCAAACGAGGGCTTCCTCCGATGAGATGTGTTGTCATGCCAGATGAACGAAATATTACTAGAAGTAGAAATTCGCTACCGTACGTTGTGTTTATACATATGCATGCATCATGTACTTCAATGTTTGGCATACTTTCACCAACACAATACTTATCCCTTGGCACGAGAATATGTCAGAAGTTACACGGACGCCTCACTCTTGTCTGCTGATAAAACCACTTCGAGTAGGTCTTCCAGCAAAGCCAATACTCAAAGATGAAAGGATAGTCTGTGTACCGACGCGTAGTCTCTCATCGTAACATAATAATAAGGAAATACTTGAGAGCGAACTAAGAGACTGTCTGCAAGTGTTTTACTTCCCGATTTCTCCAGGCTCCTTTCACCATTCAGAAGACCTATCCAAACACGTAGCCACTCAGGCTGTAGACATCCGGTATGAGAATAAAAGCTTCCAGATATCCCCGTTTGTGCAACACAGGAAGCAACAACATATGATGAAGAAAGTCCAGGCAACACTTAACTCCCGTCCTTACATTATGGCTTGCTTCTCTTTTGTTAGCGGCTGTTGCTCTCCGTCACCGTCCAAATGAAAACTATCATTACAGGGTGTAATACATGCACTGGCGATCAACCCATGTAGTAACTTCCTGTACCGACTATAGAAATATGTATTGTGAAGCCCAGCAAGAATAGAAATAAGCAAGCAAAAAATCTCTATTTGTTGCACATGAACACAACTATCATTCCGGATTTATTATGTATAAGACCCCGGTACGTGTCCTTAGAAACATGAGCAAAGCTAGCTCTCCACGGAGACATAATGTTCTCGAGTAATACAGAATGTCGAAATTTCTAAAAGACGAGAGTAGACATTAATGTGCAATATTCGGTAAGAGGACGAAAATAAAAAAGGATGATTTTTGTGTCTAAGTCAGGTGTATGGGATGACACAGGTGTGGTTAACTGCTCTCCAGTTCCTGTTTCTCTTGTACGCTATGGAAAATCCATGGGTTCTTGTATACATAGCAGGTACATCTTGTTGTAGAGATTCCAAGCGGAGAGAAAAAAGAAAATGTTTTCTCCCCTCTTTCCCTATTTTCCTTACTTCTGCTATACTTCTCCTCTCTACTCCGGCTCTGTATTTCTCCGAGTCTTTCTTTGCTTGTATGTGTACATTTTTTATACCCTTCCTGTTCTGAATCTTGCCCTCCTGTGATGTCGAAACAATTCATACGGGCAAGGATCCCAACGTTACTTCACTTAATCTGTAGCGTAGTACTTATTGTACCACTTCTTGTTCAACACGACCACATTGCCCAACATTATTTTTCTTGGAGGTACTCCCTCATCTATGTATTATGAGTGAGTATTCCCTATTATATTTGTGTACAATGCAATAAAACGTATACATTCGTGTATAGGAGTACAAATAAATGTTTAATATGTGGGCATTAATATATCTATACATATACTATTAATATACATACCTCCGTATCTACACTTGCTGTATACACAATGCTCAATTAGCTGCATGATTTCTTCCGTTTCCTTTGAATAAGACTGTATTTTCCCATGTGGCCACGGTAAATTACGTTCTTCCTTGGTTTTCATTTCAAGCCGTCTCCAAATACATATGCATTAAGGTGCAGTATACGGTTGAGGGAAATGTAAAGGTAGCTATAGCTACACTTAATCTCAATGTGTTTGCAAACGACGCCATTCATTATTGTACTTCTGGATTAATCTTTTTAAAGGTTCTAGTGTAAACAAAAAGTGCATTAAAATCAAGTTGCGGGGAATCAAATAAAGCATTTAATCCGCGAGCATTAGTCTTGACAACGGACAAACAAAGGAGATAAATCGTCTTGGCTTAAGAAAATTATTGCATGCTCATTATAGTAGTGCATAATCCCATATCTACCAATGAAGCTAGTGATGGAGTTTTAGAAATTTTGTAAAATCACTTTATTAAACTCTTGGACCGTAGTGAATGAGTCGTCCTCGATTTTAACATGGCAAAGATACGAAATAAATTTTTTTTAAATCGTGAAGATGCAAAATTAATTTTTTTCAAATCGCAAAGATGCAAGATCAATCTTTTTAAATCGTGAGGATGCAAAATCAATTTTTTTAAACACAAAAACTAAAAATCAATTTTTTTAAAACGCAAAAATACAAAATCAATTTTTTAAAATTAAAAAGGAGGATGCATAGCAGAAATCGGTTTCGGTAAGAGTTGCAGTTGACGTAACCTTAGCAGTCAGAATTTTTTTCTTAAAATTAAAAAACGGATAGAAGTATATCAAACACACAATACCAAGCTCTCTTATATCAAGTGTGAAAATGGGGATTATTAAATTCTCGATGTTAATAATGCGACAAAGTTACACTTAACCTATTGGTATCTTATTATTATTCAGTATATTCAGGAATAACAGCAT